>OY856409.1:1666629710-1666802210 GCA_963693085.1 Alisma plantago-aquatica | reverse complement strand
ATGCAATTGGATGTGACAGAACAAATTCTGTATGACGCACATAAATATGTGTATACACACATATATGTGTATGTATATATAACCAATGCATAAAAACAAAATACTACAAAATTTTAAAGAAAGTGAATATTTTTTCTAATTCAAAAATATAGACGTGTTTGGAGTCATTCGTCACTTCAAACTCCAAAAATATTTGACCCATTTCCCAATTCAAGCAACAAACACATGAAGAATACAATCAATTCCACAATATATTTGTATATGAACCAAGCTCATAGTGCAAATCACACACACACACACACACGCGCGCGCACACACGCACACACACTTACTTTTTCGTGGTGGTGAGGAAGGGGGCACGGGTTATTAGTGGAGCATGAGGAAAACTAATAAGAGGGGTATGCACCTTAGGAAAACTAATAAGAGGATGGGCTGATAGGAAGGAGGAAAAGAAGGTAGAAAAAAACAATTTTGGGAGGCTGTTGTGATGAATGTGTTCGATATGGACACGGGACACGTGTCCAGGACAACCACGACAACTTCACCAATTAGAAGTATATGTGCTTCCTAGATTAGAGATCATTAGATCTGTAATTGGTTATGGTTTCATATCATAAATCATATGTGTACTAGAGGACTAACCTTAAGTACATGTTTTTACCTACATATTAGCTGTAAAAATATGTGAATTTTGGGAGGGGAGTTGTTTATAAAAATCTTAAAAGGCATGTATCTGTACAGGGGAAATGTACTGAAAATACAACTTTTGATAGTCGCCCAGCCCTGGCGCCAAAAAACACAATAATTTCCCTTGCAAAAACAGAGAACAATGAATTTTGGACTAACTGAATCATCTCTCATGACACTCTATTATTTATTCATATCAAACATAATTTTAAAACAATTATGCCTATGCCTTTTTTACTAAAAACCACAACAACTGATGTTTATATGAATCTCAACGTCCACACCTAAAACAATCCACAATTACATGGACATTCATGGAACTTATAGCTCCAAAAACTGAACTTGAGTTGTGGAAATGAGTTCCACATAATTTACCTCTTAAAATAAACCACTTACAATAAACCAATCATGCCCTTCAAGCCTTTTTTATGATAATATTTGCTAAACAATTTATCCATTAATTACAGAAGAAAATAACATTAATCACAATTGTGAAAACTATTAGAAAGAAAGGCAGAAATGAAGGTACACGAAGTAACCTCACATATACCTAATAGAGACCCCAAATGACAAACACAACTTGTTTACTAAGAGATGTGGGGGGGGGGGGTTGAGTGGGTTCCCTTAAAAGTTTAAACGAATCACGAGAAAAAGAAACAAGTTGTTTGGACGTGGTATATGCAAAAGTTGGTATCGGTACTTTATGTCACATCCTTATCACATCTATGGTATAAAGTTTAAAAAGTAGTTGGGTAAAAAAGTAGGAACATGGTAGTACAAATTTGGCTAGATTGAACTTGTGGGTGACTAGAAACGTTACTCTTCGTCTAACTTTATAAATGGCTATAACTTTACGCGTTATTACCAACATGATATCCTTCTTATTTTTCGTTATACTGTCTTGTCATGGTAAAAATGCACCGCTTGCAAATTAGCCCCGTCTAGACTACACCTTAGGTAATAAGCCGTAGAGGTGTCTCTTGCATGTCGTAGAAACTTTGGAGGGAATAGAAGGGGTTTGGTGTCCGCCTTCACCTCCACAACACTTCTGCTGACCTTTTAGTTATGTATAATATATCAAGCTTTCATTTCCTTATGTTTGTAATGTTTAGTAATTGGTTGCTGATATCAATATATATAACATCAATTTTTATATAAATATCATCATAGATCATCATCATCTTCAACTAATCCTCAATCCCAACCATGTTGTGGTCGGCTACATGGATCCTTTGTTTCCATTCAGCTCTATCATGGGTCATATTCTAATCGAGATGTAAAGATTTAAAATCTCAACCGCTTCCCATGTTAATTTAGGTCTTCTTCTTCTTCTATTAATTGTGCTTGACCGAATAGCATTGCTTCATATAGACACATTACTCGGTATGCGTTGCACATGTCCATACCATCTAAGTCGATCCTCGCACAACTTGTCCTCAATGCTCGCCACCCCCACTTTATTCCTGATATAATCATTTCTCAAGCAATCTTTTCTTGTCTTTCCACACATCCATCTCAACATATGCATTTCAGCCACATTCATCTTGTTGAGACCTTATTTCTTCACCGTCCAACATTCACTCCCATATAGCATGGCAGGCCGTATAACTGTTCTATAAAACTTGCTTTTTAATCTGAAGAGGGATCTTCCAATCATGGAACAAAATTTTGATCGAAATTGCAAAATTTCGCTTGAAATTCCTATTTTTTTGTAATTGGACAATGAAACTTACGATCGAACACTCGAAACGCACAAATGCAGGGAATGGGACGTAATTTTGTGAAAGTTTCGACTCTAGGTGCGAAATTTTGCAAAGTAGGGTGCAATTACGCAACAAAAAACCCAATTTGGCCGTAATTTCGCGAAATGGTACAGAAACACAACTTAAATTTTTAGAAATTTGCTCCTAAGACTGTTAATATTACATCTTGGGTATTTCGACATTTTTTGTGTGAATCTCTTGCTTCTAAAGACTATTTTTCTTAATTCTAAGGTATGTTTACCCTATCCCTAGACCATCTATACATTACCTTCATCAATTTCTACACTCTTATATAGAGATATGGAAAAATACTCCGAAATAACAAAGTTTTTTCTTGGATATATGTATAGAAGTCCCATGTAACCTAGCTAAATGCTAACACTAGACTTGATACAGGTTGTACTTCGTAAGTGTATAACTTGTAACTGTAAGTTTTAAATTCTAAGCTGTAACTTGAAGTTTTTAACTGCCTAGCAGACTTGACATTTCTGTTCATTTGTGCACTCACTCATCAAGACATGAATTCCACTTAACCTCTAAACATATAAATTTATTATATAATCTAGTGTGTCTATGTCTAAACATTGTGTTTGCAGAATTTCATAACTTATTTCCTTCATTTTGCCATCAAAATTCTGTCGAAATTGTTCAGCTTTCTTCACTTACAAATGTGGGAGACGCCCCCCCCATATCAAGTATGAAATATTATTACATATTGAGTAGAACTTGGCGTTTAAATTGTCCGGATATTTTTTCATGATTTAATTCGCTTATTTGGTCGTCGAAATCGTTAGGGTCGTAGATATCGACATTTCAGAAAAAAAAATCTGTTTCTGGACCATCGGATACGACATTGATATCGGACATTTATTTCTATGCTTCCCATCACATAAAACTCCAGTTGCACTCCATTTCAATCATCCTGCGGTGATTATGTGACAAACATCATCTTGGACATCTCCATCTATTTGAATAATAGAATCCAAGTAACGGAATTGATCACATTTTGGTTTATATACTCCGTCCAACTTGGCTTCACCATTCCGGCTGAAATTGCAATGGATATACTCAGTTTTGCTCATGCTAATCATCAATATATGTGATTCCAATGTCTTTCTCCAAAATTCAACTTTGTCATTCAATCCATCTTTGATTTCGTTAATCAACACAATATCATCAGCAAATTTCTATGTATTTTTGATACTTGTTAGATAACACTTAATTTGTGGATTGTAGTAATTAGTTGGGTTTGACTTTACTTAACATTACTACGTATCCGTCGCCCATGAATTATAAGACATTATGGAATGTGGCCAATGATTGCATATACTATGCGTCAGAAGTGGTCTGGATGTGAAATAAAACGTGTTGTATGTATATTGTTGATATGAATGTGTTATTTGTAGATTGAACTACTAATAAAAAGAGTTAACAGAAATGATCGCTGGATGCATTGTTCCTCGGATTGGCTTTATTCCATCACATATGCGGTTTACTCTGGTGTCTACACCACATATGCATGTGCCTGCGTATTCCGCTATACCACATATGCGGTGCATATGCTCCTGTTATGGAGTTTGAATGTTTTATGTATAATTTATGTGTTTAACAATAATGGCTAAACAATTTAGAAATAGCTAAACCATTGATCCTCACCGTCATACTATAACTAGGCTACAAACAAATTTTGAGCCCAGTTGGATGAGTGTAAGCTACTCATCCAAGGGCAACAAAATCGACGCACAAAACTAATTTGAAATGCACATATATTTATATATATACACACTAGACGTGTACATATCTTGGTATATTTATTAAATCTAATATATATATATATATATATATATATATTAACAATAATGGCTAAACAATTTAGAAATGGCTAAACCATTGATCTTCACCGTCATACTATAACTAGGCTACATACAAATTTTGAGCCCATTTGGATGAGTGTAAGCTACTCATCCAAGGGCAACAAAATCGACGCGCGAAACTAATTTGAAATGCACACACACACACACACACACACACACACATATATATATATACACACACACACACACACACACACACACATATATATATATATATATATATATATATATATATATATATATACACACACACACATATATATATATATATATATATATATATATATATATATACACACACACACACACACACACACTAGACGTGTACATATCTTGGTATATTTATTAAATCTAATATATATATATATATATATATATATATATATATATATAGAGTCAGGCTAGAATACACTCGAGTGTACGGATCGCACGAATACACTCAAGTGTGTTTGCATATCAAGACTATTTTTTACAAAATATAAACTGTTGATCTTCACAGTCATACTATAACTAGGCTACATACAAATTTTGAGCCCATTTGGATGAGTGTAAGTCACTCATCAAAGGGCAACAGAATCGACGCGCGAAACTAATTTGAAATGTATAATTTTTGCGGTGTTCATAACATGAGCTATACATATCTAAATGTGCTCAAATTTTGCGTATGAGTTGTTTACGAGATGTTTAAGAAGATCAATGGATTAGATTTTCAAAAACAATATTGCATCATCAAAAACTACTTGAGTGTATTCCGCTCCGGATACACTCGAGTGTATTCTAGCCTGACTCTCTCTCTCTCTCTCTCTCTCTCTCTAGATATATATATATATATATATATATATATATATATATATATATATATAGTCAGGCTAGAATACACTCGAGTGTACAGATTGCACGAATACACTCAAGTGTGTTTGCATATCAAGACTATTTTTTGCAAAATGTAAACCATTGATCTTCACCGTCATACTATAATTTTTGCGTCCATTTGGATGAGTGTAAGTCACTCATCCAAAGGCAACAAAATCAACGCGTGAAATCAATTTGAAATGCATAATTTTTACGGTATTTATAACATGACCTATAAATGTCCAAATGTGCTCAAATTTTGATGAGCTATTCACAAGATGTTTAAGAAGATCAATGGATTGGATTTTTGAAAAAAACATTACATCATGAAAAACTACTTGAGTGTATTCTAGCCTGACTCTCTCTCTATATATAGAGTGTATTTGTGCGATCTGTACACTCGAGTGTATTCTAGCCTGACTCTCTCTCTCTCTCTCTCTCTATATATATATATATATATATATATATATATATATATATATATATATATACCACAACAAATTGCGATATAAAATGGGTGATTGAAGAGGAGAAACACTTTACATGTTAAATCATAGTATGTATTGAGTTAGTCATTGTTGTCCTCCATCTTCCATGGGCACCCTTCCTTAGTGCCGGCCTTTCCTTCAGCAGCAGTGGGGCAGGACAAAGGTAGGGGAAAGGACACAGATTTTCCTGTTCATAAGAGTCAATTTTTTTAGCTTTGGGGCCTTAAATTAGAAAGTCTTATATCTTTAGTTTGGTTTCATTTTGTCTTCGTTTGTCCTTTTAGTAGAATTACCACATCACTGCTGTAAAAAATGATGTATTTGTTGGTTGTAGTTTGTTAATGTTAACATAACCTAAGAATGTTTTCGCTCTCAGCTTAGAATTGGAAGTATTTATTGTAGCTATTTAAAAGTTATCAACTGAATGTTAATCATCTTTGCATAAAGCCTTGTTCGGGGCATTTTGAAAGTTAATTGCAGTGGCTCCTTTGGCTATGCTTGACATCGGTTGCGGAATTAATGTTTCATATTCAATCCTCATTGATTTATATTTCATGCATATTCAGATCAAAGATGGATTTGCCGAGGGGAAGGACCTTGTGGTTAGCGTGATGTCTGCAATGGGTGAAGAGCAGATCAGCTCTCTGAAGGACATTGGCCCTAAGTAGTCCTGTCCAATTTTATTATCACTTCGCTTTACTGCCCCACGATTATGATCTAGTTATGGGTTAGTCGTGGAGACACTGACGTGCTCTGCACATTCATACTGCTGTAGCTAATGAGTGCAGATTGTCTGTTTTGTACTTTTCTTTTACAGTTGTCCTCAAATCTTATTTTCCTAAAGTTTGTGATCTGACCATATATATTTTACATATTTCGTTTTCATAAATTTCCCCGTCGGTATGGCTATTTCAATGCTCGTTTCTTGTTTGGGTAAAGTCACAATTCATTTTGCTATCTTTACCAATGGCAATAAGAGCTAGTATTAAATATGCGGTATTGGTTCTCCGCGCTTATTTTGGAGGCCGCAATTTCAAATATCGGTCTGTTGGGCCTCTAGTTTAGCCGCTTACTTTCAGAATACCAGTAGTTTGGTTAAAGAAAAGTTGATCTGTAGCTGATGACGTGGTGGGAGACAAGGGAGCGATTAGTTATGTTGATAGTGAATGCTGGCAACGGGTGCCGTGACTGTCGTGCAAAGGGAGGCGTGACTTGGAAGTTGGAATCCTTATGATTTGGTGAGCCTTGGAATTATTCCTTTGCTGCTAAAATAGGCAATCTCTAGTACTCGCAACTACAATATTTTGCACTCAGCTGTGTCCTTTTATCGCTAAAATGTTAAAATCCCTCTGTTTTTTTAAAAATGCGTCATCCATACAAGCCCCTAATCTTTGGGAAAAATCTTCGTGCCATGACTGGTTCTCGGTCTTCCAAACCTGCAATTAAAGACGTCTGCAATTTTGCTTTTGTTGTTATGACCTATTTTTGTATTTAATATCATGTAATTGACAAACTATATTGTGAAACTAGCTCCGTAGCAGCAGTATGGTATCAAACACGTTTGAACTGGCGAGCTTTAAAATCTGACCACGACGTGTGCTGCTAAGCATACTGAATGCTCGGACATGCTTTTGGTGGAGAGAACTATTATGTATGACTACACATAAATATTTACATGAAAAATTGGCATTTCGTATATTAGTTTCAAATGCAACTGAAAAAACTCGTTATGCTTAGTGGCGCCGGGGATACAAACCGGTAACCGTAAATGGTGGGACTGGGTCGCATGCAAGTCAACGTGGGACCAATGCCAGTTCTAACTGGACTAGGAAAAAAATCTATAAAATTCAATGTCTGTTAAGGGCTCGTCTGGTTGGAGTGAAAGTCAAAACACGTTTTTTAACTACACGTCTGGTTGTGTGCAGTTGGAACCTGCATTGTGACGATCAGTATCAATTTGCCGTGAAAACAGGAAAACCAACAGCGCTCAAATCGGGTGCAGTCCATTTTCCGTGTTAGCTTTTTGTTGAAGCAGCATGTTAACGTTGGGAAAATTAGGAAATTACAGAGATTTTCCGCTCCTGATAGTCAGTTAGCAATGATGTCTACTTGTGTCTATGACAAGAAACTACTCGCTACCAAACCATCAGCAAATAAATACACTCTGTATGACAACGCTCAACCAAACATGTGACATTATAGTTGTAATTCTCGTTTTCAATTTTCTATTTTTAATTTCACATGTCCGCTTACAACTAATTGAAACCAAACTAGCTCTAATTGTAAAATATGTTGAAAAATGTTAGCGCTAACATTTTGTATCCTAAAGAAATTATTTATAGACAAATGCAGTAGTATTAGGATAATAGCTATCTGAGGAAACAAAGAAGTATACTATACCTAACAAGATTTTTTTTCAAAAAAGACTAGCCAAAGGAGCCAGGTAAAGACAACATTGGGACGACAATGAAATCTTGTTAGATATACTAAAAAGGAGTAGGGCACAAAGAGTAACTACACTAGCGTGTAGTCGTACGATCTTGTACATTTCTGAATGCCCATTTCCCACCGAAGGGTATAGGTGGTGCTGCATGTCTGCTAGCATTGAGTGGTAGGAGCTGTCTGGCCCTGCTAGAGCACCAATATTTGTATACGAAATTCAAGTTAGGTTAATAGCTGATTATCCCATTCCACAGTTGATCTAGCATTTGTACTGAAAGACGTGAGACCCCAAATCACGCCATGTGTACGTCATGATCGAATAGAAAAGATGATTCAACATACAAATTGTTGCAATTTTATGTTGGGAGCCGAACGACTTCTTGATGGAGTTGCTGGCGTTACATTACAAGGATCGTTGCAGTCATGGGCGTATCAAGGGGGGAGGGGTTGCCAGGGCTCTAGCCCCCCCCACACCCCTCCCCCCCAACTCAAAAAAAACTAAAGTAGTGTATATATACATATATAACAATGACATTTTAATATATATGTTCTGTGTTGCTACTAAACAAATTGAAAATTGTAGCTTGGTTGGTTGATACCTTCAACATCTCACCTCTTGACGTGGGTTCAAAACCCATGAATGATATTTTTAACTGGTTCAACTGGGTGACGAAGTAGATATGATTAAGGATTTGCAAGTAGTAGTAATTAAATTGGTAGCTTAGTTGTAATGTCTTTCTCAATCAACGTTGTTGATCCAAGTTTGATTCACTATAAGCTAATTCTATATTTTTGCGTGTTATTAGCTGTTGTTCTAGATGTGAACTAGGACATGAACATAAATTGACTAATTTACACAAAATCAAAAGGATACATTAGCGATGAGTCGACTAATTCAACCTCACCTATATTGATTTTCTGAACCTGCCACATTGCAGCATCACGATCATGAAGGCGTGTACATGTTGAGAATCAAAATTATAAGGATAGACAAATGATACAAAAGCGAACAATTGTTTTGAATTATGTTCCTTTTTGGCGTCGACAATTTTTTCTACCATTTAAGCAAATAAATAAGCATGGATCTTTTTTACTGCATTTTGAAAATAATATTTAACATTGGTGGTTCAAGAACATTTGTATTCGAAAACACATTATCTTAAAGTATGACTATATTAATGAATGCTGTTGAACTAGTTTTGTAATGAAGTAATAGTGATAATTCACAATCCTACATGTGTAAGAGTGGTAAAAATGGCTGTGTCATTTTTGGGCAGGTTAACATGTAGGTTTTTACAAAATTGTTCAGACGTAACCAATCCAATTTAGTTTTTATGTAGAAGGGCAAAAATAAAAAATCTTCCCAATTCTATTCAAAATATTGATTCTATGATTTTCAATTTTTGTTAAAATATGCATAGCTTTTCATGTTTTTATTATTACATATTAGGCTTCACTACTACAGAAATAGCTTTTAACGTCACATTTAGAGACGTCAGTTATTACAGAAAACCGACGCCTAAATACTAAAACGTCGGCTAATTACAGAGACCGACATCTATATTTAAAGACCGGCCAGACACGGGTATCACTTTTTATTTAGCGTCGGGTTCCTACAACGAACTGACGCCCAAAATGGCCCGCCAAATCCAAATTTTCAAGCGAAAAAAATTACCCCCAAAGTTTCACATACGACGTCAGTTTTTTACCTAATAACCGACGCCTAACGACGAAAAAAATTACCTGAAAAGTTTCAATATGGTCGTCGGTTTTTGTGGAAAAACCGACGCTGATAAGATTTCGCACGCTGTCCCCGTGAAAATTTTAGGTTTAAGGTTGTCCAATGGACGTCGATTTTTTTTGGCAACTGACGCTGATTGTTATTAGGTGTCGGTTTCTTAGAAAATCGACGCCTTTGTTAAATTAATAGTCCCTGCGAGAAGCAGACTCTTCCCAATTCTCTCTGTTTCATCGTGAAATTAGCCCCCGCCCAAAGCTGCTGTTCCCCCTTCTCCTATGGTCGACGCCTCCTACTCCTGTGGTCGTCGCCGTCGCCTGTTCAAGCCGCCGCCCCCTGTTGTCTTCTTCCTCCCGCCTGCTGCTCCTCACACCGCCACCGCCTCCGATAGGGACGCTGCTAGCTAGCTGCTCTCCTCTTCCTCCACGCCGTTGACAGGTAGGCCGCTGCCTCTTCTTCCTCCACCTCTTCTTCTTCCTGTTCACTTCTTACCAAATGGATAAAAGCAAGGCACGACCTGTGCGCTGGACACGACCATGGCTGTGTTGGCCGACCACGGCCGTGCTGGCCAGCACAACCGTGGCCAGCCCACACGGCCGTGGCCAGCCCACACGGCCGTGGCCTTACTTTTATCCATTTGGTAAGGAGGGAGCATGAAGAAGAAGATACATTTTCAATTGAATACTAATGCTTGACCTAATTCTGTAAATTTTGATGCATGTTGAATTAAGATATTAAAACCCTAATACACATTTCGCCATAATCTTGAGTTAACTATATTGCTGAAATCTTGTGATCAATCTATCTAAGATATTAAAACCCTAATGTTAAATATCTAATTTTGTAGTGATGTGTCGCCCTAACATCTACATGAATCCCTATTGTATGATGTAGATTGATGATAATGCATGAGCTAGTTTGAAATTTTGAAATCAATTATGAATCTCTCCATCCCTAGGTCATACTAATTTATGTGTAATCTTTATCTTGATGATGAACATGCATGGACACTCAAAATGTTGAAATCAATGTTATAGAATATGATACCTAGATTAATAGATGTTACATGAAATGTAGGATATGAATGATGAAACTAGGATTGTAGGTATTGGAATGACAACACACATGTTGTGATCTCTTACCAAATTAATTGGCGATGTCTTTTGCTCTTACATAAACATCCTCCCCTGATATAGGTTTAGATGCACTCTGTTCCTCATTCCGTCCATTGAATGCTTTGCGCAACCTACGATACAGATGAAATTTTGGAAGAAACCTTCGATGACCAAGATATACAGTCTTGCCGCCGTGTTTTAGTCGGATTGAATTAGTGTTCTCTTCATATATAGGACACACTTTAGATCCTTTGACACTATATCCAGACAAATTCCCATACGCTGGAAAGTCATTCACAGTGTAAAACAACATATCATGCAAACGAAATGTCTCTCTTCGTAAAGCATCATAGATCATCACACCTTCACCCTAGAGCTTCTTCAAGTCATCAATCATAGGTTCAAGATAAACGTCGATATCATTTCCAGGTTGTTTAGGGCCCGATATCAACAATGACAGCATAACATACTTATTTTTCATACACAACCAGGGAGGAGGATTGTATATAACAAGCATAACTGGCCAAGTGCTATGTTGGCTGCTCAATATATCGTACATATTCATCTCATCTGTACAAAGCCCAAGTCTTAGATTCATGTATTCTTCACTGAATTCAGGGTACAATAAATCAATCTTCTTCCACTATGGGGAATCAGACACATGTAGTAGGATCCCGTCATTATTTTTCTTAACATCTGCATGCCATCTCAAATTCTTCGCATATATAGGATTGGAAAACAAACATTGAAAATGTGGTATTATAGGTAGATACCACATTACCTTGGTAGGAGAACCAGTTTTGGACTCCCCCGATGTCGTCAATTTATACCTTAACGCACTACATTTCAAAAAATCTTTCAAATCCACATAGTCCTTTTGAAATAATACACAATCATTCGGGCATGTGTGTATCTTCTTGGCCTCCATTCCCATTGGGCACAACAATTTCTTTAACCGGTATGTTGAGATTGACAGCTCGTTTCCTTCAGGAAGAATTTCTTTCAACAAAGACAACAATGACGTGAAGCTTTTGTTGCTCCATCGATCGTTAGCTTTCAGTTTATACAATCTCAACACAGCACTAAGCTTCATAAACTTACAACCTGTGTATAATGGTATCTCAACATCATGCACAATGTTTCTAAACATGGGAGGTGGATCGGTGTGCTCTACCCCACAGCTATCTAGCATCACATCAACAATGTCTACTAGAACTGGTTCATTCACATCTACGTCATCGGAGATAATTTCTTCTTCCACACAAGAACTGATATCGACATCCACTGATTTTAGGTTTGAAATCTCTCCATGCCAGTGCCATTCTGTATAGCCTTGTACAATCCTGTTACACATGACATGACTTTTGATTTCGTCACCAGTGCTGACTTTCAAGTTGTTACCGCAATGCCTACATGGACAGTAGAAACTATCTCTAGGTTGTTTCCTATGTTCCTTGGCAAATCTAATAAATTGGTCAAGACCATAAATAAACTCGGGGGTGCGGTAATTTGGAATGGACATCCATGATCTATCCATTCTATGATCAAAGAGAAAACAAGTATATATTAGAACAAGATTAGGGTCTAGGGTTAAAAGATTAGGGTTTATGGTTAACACTTTAGGGTTTAAGGTCTTATATATAATAAATGTGTACCACCTGTCCCATTCTTGAACACCTAATCTCACTAGTAAGTGTATAATGTGTATTGGGTTTTCAAGAAAATTTCGGCAGCATTTCCCCATTGTTCTCCAAGTACATATGTACTTAGAGAACAAACGGGGAAATGCTATCGAAATTTTCTTGAAAACCCTATACACATTATACCTTACATCCTAAGTGAGATTAGGTGTTCAAGAAAAGTCCTAAACTGGGGACTATCCAAGATTTACTCCTAATGAGTATATCTTGGACGGGTTTCTAAGCCAACAAATACATGTGCTGTCATTCTTATATATAATAAATGAGTACCACCTATCCCATTCTTGAACACCTAATCTCACTAGTAAGTGTATAATGTGTATTGGGTTTTCAAGAAAATTTTGTCAGCATTTCCCTGTTGTTCTCCAAGTACATATGTACTTAGAGAATAAACAGGGAAATGCTATCGAAATTTTCTTGAAAACCCAATACACATTATACACTTACATCCTAAGTGAGATTATGTGTTCAAGAACAATCCCAAACTGGAGACTATCTAAGATTTACTCCTAATGAGTATATCTTGGACATGTTTCTAAGCCAACAAATATACGATGGCCACACAGAGTGACAAGTCTTTATTCAAGAAGAATTCAATATTTTGAGATCTTACTTATTGGAGTTCTTTGACAGTCAGGCATTGTATCGATGTCATGCACGTTGAGAAAAATGTATGTGATAGCGTCATCAATACTCTGTTGAATATACCAGGTAAGACTAAAGATGGGATAAAATCCAGAATGGACCTACGTGAAATGAGAATAAGGACGGAATTAACAGAAGTAGTTAATAGCGATCGGAGAACATACTTACCTCCCGCTTGTTACACATTTTTTAGAAAGGAGAAGAAATCTTTTTGTGAATGCTTGGTAAATGTTAAGGTGCCACAGGATTACTCATCTAACATCCGTACATTGGTATCAATGAAAGATCTGAAGTTGATATGTCTTAAATCTCATGATTGTCACACTCTAATGCAACAAATATTGCCCGTGGCAATTCGATCTATATTGCCAAAGCATGTACGGTTTGCAATCACCAGACTTTGTTTCTTTTTCAACAGTCTATGCAGCAAAGTTATTGACCCTGATACTCTTGATAAATTGCAAAGAGAAGTGGTTGTTACCTATGTCAGCTTGAGATGTATTTTCCTCCTTCGTTCTTTGATATCATGGTACATCTTGTTGTCCACTTGACTTGGGAAGTGAAAATGTTGGAACCCGTTTTCTTGCATTGGATGTATCCCTTTGAACGATACATGATCATTTTTTAAAGATGATGTTCGAAACCGTTATCGGCCTGAAGGGAGTATTATTAAGGGTTATGTGGCGAGAGAGGTTATGGATTTTTGCAATGACTTTCTGAGTGGTAATGACGCTTCTGTGAATGATAAGAATGTTGAGGAGCATTTTGGCAAAGGAATTTTGAGATCACGGGTGAAAGTAATCAGCCGTGAGCAGTTGGAGTAAGGTCACTTGTATATTTTACACAACATCGATGAAATGAGTGTTTATATCGAGGAACATACCAATTTCATCAAGAGACAATATCCTCAATCCAATTCAATGTGGCTTGCTAGAGAGCATAACAAGACATTTATTAAGTGGTTTGAAGATAAATTCTTACATCAACTATCTCAAACACCAGATAATCTTACCGAGACCATCAAATGCCTCGCCTTTAAACCAAAATTGAATGTTATGTCTTATGAAGGGTTTGACATAAATGGATTATCGTATTACACAAAGTGTCAAGATGATAAGAGTGTCGTCCGAAACAGTGGGGTCCCCCTTCAAGCGTCTTCATTGTTTTTTGTAAGTGCAAAGGATAAGAGTCCACGTGAAGCTAAAATGTCATATTACAGTGTCATTGAAGACATATGGGAGTTTGATTATGTAGATTTTAAAATTATGCTCTTTAAATGTAATTGGGTTGACAACAACAAAGGAGTTATAGTGGATGAATTGGGTTTCACGTTAGTGAACTTTGAAAAGATTAGCGAGAAGGGTGAACCATTCATATTGGCATCACAAGCGAAATAAGTATTTTATATCGATGATCCTGCAAATGATAAATGGTCGGTTGTTCTTCATGGTAAAAGACAGTTCATTGAAAATCCTATAGATGAAGAAGAGTACTATGATAAGTATGATGACTCCAGTCCATTCTCAGTTGGGTTGCCAACACCACCAAACATTGAAGCTGGGGATCACAATGACTTGTATGTTCGCGGGGATCACAATGAAGGATCGTTAAGTGATAAAAGATCACAATATTAGAGGAATGCATGTTTATATTTTTTATATATTTTAGTTTTCTGAATGTGAACTTTACAATGTGAATGTGGACTTTACAATGTGAATTACTTTACAATGTGAATGTGAACTTTACAATGTGAATTACTTTACAATGTGAATGTGTATTTTACAATGTGAACTTTACAATGTGAATTACTTTACAATGTGAAATTTATAATTTGAATGTGAACTTTCAGATGGCTGAGCATTCCCATGATGACCGTGATGATGATCACCGTGAGGGTGAGGACGTGCCTATGCCGCCTGACAATGTAAGTTTTAAGAATATATCCATGAGGTTTCTATCTATATGTTCATTTATAATTATATCATGTAAGTGTTTTTTTTTATCAAATTTTAGGTTGGTGATGTACCCCCTGAAGAAATTACATCACTTGATGAGCAACAAAAGAAAATTGAGAAAGTGAGGGGCATCACAATGATGAACAAGTTAATACAGCAAAGGGGCAATGGACCCAAATTGCCTGTGGATTTCGATCATGTAGGAAATCCATATGGAGTAAACCACAACTCATTTATTTCATATCTTTGGGTTCTTACTCGAAGCCATTGCAATCCTAACCTAGAATCCTGGCATAAAGTTCCTAAGGGGAAGAAATACCACATATGAAAGGAACTATCCATGAGTTATTATTATTTGTAATTCTATTTGTGTAGATTATTATTTTTTAGGATACTAGTTAATAGCAATTCTATTTAATTTGTAGAGCATATTTGATCTCGATGAAAAGCTGCATCGTAAATGTGTGATGCAACTCTGTGGGAGGGTCCTAAGGAACTATAGGACCAATCTCACCCGAGATTACATACGCGATTTTGAGAACAGGTTCTTGATTGATTTCCAATTCTAGACATTGATCACTATTTGACTAACTCTACTCTAATAATTTTTGTTTGTATTCTCTTTAAAAAATAAATTTAGGCAGAAGGAAGCCACACGACAATGGAACTACCTAGACCCCAAAGACTTGGGAGGAGTTTGTTACCCAAAGAAAAATGGATGAATTCAAGGTATTAAGCGCCACTCCCAATTTAATTAATATACGTTCTTATTTTCACCTATTCAAGATTGACCTTTAGTGTTACTGACCAAATCAATGTGCTAACTAACTAGGCTATCAACGATGCTCAACGAGAAAGGCGTGCACTGAATGTGCACGACCACACAATGGGTCCAAGAGGATATGTAGGCATTCACCAAAGACTACAGGCTGAGTCTGCTCAGCATGCTGCTACTGAGGAAACTGCAGAGTCCTCTACTACTACTCCCACACCTCTGCCTCATCATGCTATGTGGATAGATGGGAGGCAAAATAAGAAGGGAGACATAGCGAAGCCCACAACTGCTAAGTCGGCTGCAAAAATGGTAAAAATTAACTCTTAGAGCAATCAATCGATATTAATTATTGTTATGTTTACTTACTAATTTTTGTTGACGGTGATTAGCGGGAGCTGCACGAATAGAGGAAAGAAGGCAAGTTCATACCTGAGGGCACAAGGGATGAACTGACAGTTGCTTTGGGTAACCCAGAGCATCCTAGACGTGTTAGGGGTACAGGCGCTGGTGTGGGCATCAAAGCGTTCTTTGGGCCATCCCAACGCAAACTTGTCCCAAAAGTAGGACTTTCATAAGCTGAGGTAACATATTCTTATTTTAGAATGTTATTGTGAAAGGGAATTCAATAATCAGAAGCTAGCGTTTCTTTTATCCGTGTATAGGTAGATGCATTAATTGATAGGAGAGTCGATGAAACACTTGATAAGAGACTCCATGATGCAATTAGCAAGTGGCAGACATCTCAGACGACCACTCAGACAGTACCTGTGACGTGACACACTTCTCCTACTACTCAAATGTAGAGGTTGGGAGTAATCCTATAGACCCACCACCTAGCACGTCCTCTGTAAGTACTTTTATGATATAGTAACTAGTATGTTCAAGATGATATGTTTGTGTATATATGCATATAACATTCTTTACGTAAATTTGTAGGGGTTGAAGCCATGCTGACTAAAAAGTCAAGAATATATCGTTGCAGAGGCATCGGCTTACCCACCCCTTAAAGGGTGCATGTTTCATGGGTATCTAGTACCAGACGGTGCGGTACGTGTGAGCCTGATACATGTACTCCCTGAATGGAGGGATCTTGCACTGCCTCATGCACACCCAGATGTTGAAACACTTGGTGAGGCAGTAGGTGGAGTGATACTGTGGCCCAAAGCAGATGTCCTCTATACTAATATTGTATGATAAATTTCCATTACGTTAATTTATTAGTGTGTATATATGAGTAATTAATCTAAAATTATATATACATGTCAAAAAGATGAGACCCACTACATCTCGGCCTCCACCTCCTCGACTACCAAGTTGGCTTCCAAGGGACCTACACGCCTCAATAGGTCCTAATTGTAGGGGTGTGGCAGTATGGATTGGCGAACATGATCCAAATTGCCCTATAAATGTTACTATTCCGGAGGATGTTGCAGGTAAATCATACGATAACAATCTATTTATACAAGTTTAGCATACATATTAATGTATACGTAATACAAGTTTTGCATACATATTAATGCATAGGTATTAATGTAGGTCAATCATATGAAAATAAGATATTTATACAAGATGTTTTGGAGTTGTTTAGTTATACTTGGCTGAACACATCTACGATAGAGCTGTGGATATGGTGAGATCTTATTTATACATCTATATACCTTGTTTTATATACGATGATCTGGTTTCTTATATATTAATGCATACGTAATACATGTTTTGCAGCCACTTACACACGATATGTACATATTTTGGGTTTTCCCATATGGGATTTTTGGTTCCATCTTTGATTAGTCTTGTAGATGCAGACCCCTCTTCAGTTACTTCATACTGCATTGATACTTTTTAATATTTTGGTAAAAATAATAAGACGGTGATAATAGCTCCATTCAATGTCGAGTAAGTTTACTTTGCTTATAATTTGGACTTAAGAAAATTACATTTTTATTGTGGATTTTGAGTTATTAATTTTCTACTTTCTTACCTGTAGTGATAAACATTGGGAGTTACTAGTTATTGTCCCCAAGACGTTCACTGTCTATTATCTAGATCCTGCGGGGAATGGGTTGAATACATTATATGGACGTGCAATTAAAAGGCCATTATTCGAGTGAGAAATATTTCGTATTTTTATATCCGTTAACATCTTTACTATATTACTATTTAATTATGCAATTTAATGTGTTACATTAACATATGTAAGGCTTTACAAGAGTACAAAAAAGCTGGAGGAAAGGTCCCCAGGAAAAAGAATCTGTCACTAATTTAGGAGAATGTGAAAGTAATTTCTTGACTCCAATGTATATATTATTTATGTGAACTGTGCTTATTTGTATTTTTGAATATTTTATATGTTTCAATTTATAGTGTGCTACACAAGACAACGGTTGTGCATGTGCCTACTATGTGATGCGATTGATGGACCTAATCATTAAACATGCCGTAATGAAAATCGATACGATACATCAAGTATTATACATAGTCTCATTAGATAATATGAAATATATCAATCTTATTATATATTATTAATTATAT
Source organism: Alisma plantago-aquatica (assembly GCA_963693085.1). Classification (NCBI taxonomy): domain Eukaryota; kingdom Viridiplantae; phylum Streptophyta; class Magnoliopsida; order Alismatales; family Alismataceae; genus Alisma; species Alisma plantago-aquatica. The sequence goes on along the minus strand of OY856409.1, from coordinate 1,666,783,644 downwards.
ATATACGTCATTCTCTTTACAGGTCTTTAAAACTGCTGACTTCAGCACAGGTGGAAAGCTATTAGATGTACATACTCCCTATACGAGAGAGGAATTAGATGCTCTAAGAGAAGATTGGGCAAAAGCCCTACAAAGAGTAGGAATTTTTAAATATAATTTTATTGACAATGATGACAATGATGAATAAAGAATAACTTTGTTCTCATAATTATTTTTGTGTGAATGTGAATGACTTTTTATGAATTATCATATGTGTGAATGTGAATGTAAATGACTTTTTCTAATCAATACATGAATGTTTCTACATGTATCTGAATGTGAAAAGAGATGAAATGAATGGAACTGTAGGTTGCTAAATGTGTGTGAAAATGGAGGAAATTTGAAATGGAACTACTGGTTTCTACATGTGTCTGATGAAAAATAATATGAATTAAATGTGCTTATACATGTGTGTGAATCACATGATAAATATACAATATTGTCCATCTTGTTAATTTTGCAGGTTTGTGGCCTGTTGTTGGCTGATATCAATGGACGTTGTAAACCTACAGTTTAGAACTGAATTGTAGGTTCTGCATCCTGCTGACCAGCCATACAGCATGCCTACAAACTGATAAGAAAAAAAATCAGAACATATGCGTCAATTATTTGTGTAAAACTGACAACAAAACACATAGGCGTCGGTTGTTAGTGTACAATCGATGTCTTTACCCCCTTCTGGCATCGGTTATCCGTAAAACCGACACCTATTGCGGCCAGGTACCACGACCGTGTTGGGTAGCACGACCCTGGTGGCAGGGATACGACAGGGGATATGACGTCGGTTATATATATAAAACCGACGCTGATTATGCCCTTGCTGGCACATTTTTGGTGGCAGGAAGAGGTATGGCGCCAGTTGTTAATTAATAACCGACGTTTTTAATCAGGTTATAGTATCAATTTTCTTTAGGAACCGACGCCTATAGTCCCCTTGCTGGCGCATTTTTGGTGGCGGGAAGATTTATGACATCGGTTGGGGGACCGACGCTGAAGGTGTCGACTTTTAGCGGTGTCCACTTGGGTGTCGTTTGGAAACCGACGTCGTAGACCTTAAATAACCGACGCCAAAGGTCATTTATGTAGTAGTGCTTGTATGCTTTTGAAGTGATACTAATTTATTTTACTAACAAAGGACTAATAATTTAAAATATATAACTATTAGAAATTGTACTTGAGCTGGGTTAACTCAAATTTATCAACTTTAGACATACCTACTTTTAGTCCAAACATATCTCCAAATTCATATTTCAACTAGATTCATAGAATTTAAACTCAAATCAAAATTTTGTACAGTTGCAGGCCATCGGGTTAACGAGTTTAGACATAATGTTGACAATTGTAGTAAATATTTCTAGTATTAGTATTAGGTTGAATATGTTTTGAATTAGGTGCGTTTGATAGGTACAAAAAAATTCCACCCTTATCCGTCCGCAATTCTATGATAGATACAATGAAATAATTGTACTAATGTGACCGTAATCATAAATGCATTCTACAACATCACTTTAAATAAAGTACAAAAGAAACATCTAGAAGAAAAGATTATGATCAACTCATCTGAATATTTTTCTTATAGTGGGATGGAACTTTTTAGTAGCAATATCCTGAAAATGTATGTTACATTGAAGTGTGTATGAAAAAGATACTCTACCAGGTCTGCTTTAACCATGAAGCAACATGTTACCGACTTGGGAAAATTATATACAGATTTTCCGCTTCTGATAGTCAGTTAGCAATGAGGTATACTCATGTCTATGACAGAAAACTACTCGTTACCAAACCATCAACAAATAGAAACATGGTGTACGGCAACCACTCAACCAAACAAGTGAACATTATAGTTGTAATTCTCGTTTTCAATTTCCTATTTTTAATTTCACACGTCGGCTTACAACTACTTGAAACTATGAGCTCTAACTGTAAAATATGTTGAAAATTGTTAAAGCTAACATTTTTCATCCTACAGAAATTACTTATAGGCAAATGCTGTACTATTAGGATAATAGCTATCTGAGGAAACAAAGTAGTATACTATGCCTAACAAAATCTTTTTCTAGAAATACTAGCCAAAGGAGCCAGGTAATGACAAGAGTGGGACGACATTGAAATCTTGTTAGATATACTAAAAAGGAGTAGGGCACAAAGAGTAACTACAGTGGTGTGTAGTTGTACGATCTTGCACATTTCTGAATGCCCATTTCCCACCGAAGGATACAGGTGGTGCAACATGTCTGCTAGCATTGAGTGGTAGGAGCTGTCTGGCCCTGCCATTCAGAGCATCGGTATTTATATACGAAATTCAAGCTATGTTTATAACTGATTATCCTATTCGATAGTTGATCTATCATTTGTACGCAAAGATGTGAGACCCCAAATCACATCATGTGTACTCAAAGATGATTCAACATACAAATCGTGGCAGTTTTATGATGGGATCCGAACGACTCCTTGATGGAGTTGTTGGCATTACATTATAACGATCGTGGCATCCATGGGTGTATCCAGGGGGGGCTGCCGGGGCTCTAGCCCCCGACTCCAAAAAAAAAAAATCTAAAGTAGTGTATATATACATATACAACAACAAAATTTTAATATATATATATATATATATATATATTCTGTGTTGCTACTAAATAAGATAAAACTTGTAGTTCGATTGGTAGATACCTCCAAAAACTCACATCTTGACGCGGGTTCGAAACCCATGAATGATATCTTTAACCGGTTCACCTGGGTGATAGAGTAGGTAAGATTAAGGATGTGTGAGTAGTAGTAATTAAATTAGTAGCCTAGTTGTAATGTCTTTCTCAATCAACATTATTGACCCAAGTTCGATTCACTATAAGCTAATTCTATATTTTTTGTGCGTTATTAGATGTTGTTTTGGATGTGAACTAGGACATCAACATAAATTGACTAATTTACACACACAATTAAAAGGACACATTAGCGATAAGTCGACTAATTCAGCCTCCCCTATGATAATTTTCTGAATCTGTCACTGGTTGCATCATCACGATCATGAAGGCATGTGTATGTTAAGAATGCAAATTATAAGGATAGCCAAATGATACAAAAGCAAACACCATTTCTATATGATATTCCCTTTTGACGTCGACAATACTTTTTACCATTTAAGTAAATAACTAAATATGGAACTTTTTACTACATTATGAAAATAATACTGGTGGTTCAAGAAAATTTGTATCCCAAACACATTATCTTAAAGTATGACTAGATTAATGAATGACGATGAACTAATTTTGTAATGAAGTAATAGTGATAATTTACAATCCTACACATGTAAGAGTGGTACAAATGTCTTTGTGTCGATTTTAGGTAGGTTAACATGTAGGTTTTTACAAAATTATTCAAACACAATCCAATTTAGTTTTTATGTAAAAGGGCAAAAAATGGAAATCTTCCCACTTCTATTCAAAATATTGATTCTATGATTTTCCAGTTTTGTTCATAATGTCTTTCTCAATCAACATTATTGACCCAAGTTCGATTCACTATAAGCTAATTCTATATTTTTTTGTGCGTTATTAGATGTTGTTTTGGATGTGAACTAGGACATCAACATAAATTGACTAATTTACACACACAATTAAAAGGACACATTAGCGATAAGTCGACTAATTCAGCCTCCCCTATGATAATTTTCTGAATCTGTCACTGGTTGCATCATCACGATCATGAAGGCATGTGTATGTTAAGAATGCAAATTATAAGGATAGCCAAATGATACAAAAGCAAACACCATTTCTATATGATATTCCCTTTTGACGTCGACAATACTTTTTACCATTTAAGTAAATAACTAAATATGGAACTTTTTACTACATTATGAAAATAATACTGGTGGTTCAAGAAAATTTGTATCCCAAACACATTATCTTAAAGTATGACTAGATTAATGAATGACGATGAACTAACTTTGTAATGAAGTAATAGTGATAATTTACAATCCTACACATGTAAGAGTGGTAAAAATGTCTTTGTGTCGATTTTAGGTAGGTTAACATGTAGGTTTTTACAAAATTATTCAAACACAATCCAATTTAGTTTTTATGTAAAAGGGCAAAAAATGGAAATCTTCCCACTTCTATTCAAAATATTGATTCTATGATTTTCCAGTTTTGTTCATAATATTCGACAATGCATATCTTTTCATATTTTTGTTATTACATAATAAGCTTGTATGCTTTTGAAGTGATACTAATTTATTTTACTTCCAAAGGCCTAATATTTAAATATATAACTATTAGAAATTGTACTTGAGCTGGGTTAACTCGAATTTGTCAACCTCAGACATACCTACTTTTAGTCCAAACATATCTCCAAATTCATATTTCAACTAGATTCATAGAATTTAAACTCAAATCTTTTTTCTATAGTTGCAACTCATCGGGTTAACGAGTTTAGACATAATGTTGCCAATATAGTAAATATTTCTAGTATTAGTATTAGGTTGAATAGGTTTTGAATTAGGTGGGTTGGATAGGTACAAAAAGATATTCTGCCATTATCCGTCCACAATTCTATGATAGATACAATGAAATAATTGTACTAATGTCACCCCAATCATAAATACATTCTACAACATCACTTTAAATAAATTTGAGTTCTTCGAGTACCAAAGAAACATCTAGAAGAAAAGATTATGATTAACTCATCTGAATATTTTTCTCATAGAGGGATGGAACTTTTTAGTAGCAATATCGTGAAAATGTATGATACAATGAAGTGTGTATGAAAAAGAAATTCTCTACCAGGTCTACTTTAACCATGAAGCACATGTTACCGACTTGGCAAAATTACAAACATATTTTCCGCTCAGTTAGCAATGGGATATACTCATGTCTATGACCATAAGCTACTCGCTACCAAACAATCAACAAATAAAACCACGGTGTACGGCAACACTCAACCAAATAGGTGACATTATAGTTGTAATTCTTGTTTTCAATTTTCTATTTTTAATTTCACACGTCGGCTTACAACTACTTGAAACTAGACGAGCTCTAAAGGTAAAATATGTTGGAAATTGTTAGCGATAACAATTTACTTCCTAAAGAAATTATATATAGGTAAATGCAGTAGTATTAGGATAATAGATATATGAGGAAACAAAGAAGTATACTTAACAAGACCTTTTTTCTAGAAAGACTAGCCAAAGGAGCAAGGTAAAGACCAGTGGCAGAGCCAACCCCCTGATGAAGGGGGGGGGGCACTTGTAAAAATAACATTTTGTATTTATATAAGATCGATATTATTTTTGTTTTAAATAAGATGTAAATAAAATTTAAATAATCACCATGAGACAAATGGAGTGTGAACATGTCTCAAAGACATGATATGGACCTATTTACTTGGATCTAGTGAGAAAAATAGATGAGTCTTACATAAATAAAAAATTAGGTTGGAGACGTAGCTCATCACTTTGTGGAGTATTTAATATAGATCTGATCAAAATAACCTTATGTGTATATCTAATATTGCATAATATTATGTATATTATAACATTCTACATACGTTTAGGATATTTTTATATGTTAGAAGTGTTTGAAATGATGACATTGGCATTGAAAAGATTTAATTTCTTTGAATAAGACCAACTATTCCTTTATATTAATTCTTCATATTGGAAAAATCACATAAATTTAATGTTTAATTTTGATTGTGTGGATTATTATTTAGTTTTTAAGATCACGCAAATAATTTCCTACATGATGAATTTGACAAGTAAGTAACTAGAAAGTAACATAAAGTTAAGAAATGAATATATAAGTAGTACCATGTGGCAATTACTATTATTATATATAAATCAAGAACTCTAATACTCTAGTAGTTTAAAGTTAAATAAAGATACTTATGATGGTGTTAAACTCATTCATAATTTTTACCTAATAAAGTAATAGATCTTATGATAATTTATTGTTCACTAAGTTCTAAAGACAATTATTTCTATGTTGCATTGGAAACTAAGAAAATATCAAAATTTATTATCCTTGATATTAAGATGAAATCATATTTCTAATTTAGAGAAATAATATTTGCATAATTTGTGAATAGAAGTATAATTTTAAGGGTTCTTTCATAATGACATGTGATATTACATTATTTTAATAAAGAATTATTGATGTATAGAAATCCAAAACAATACACTTATTTTGTTAAAAATTATTAACAAATTTATCGTGACACCATGTACTACTTAGAAATTATTATATTTTATTTGATTTTATCTTTACTAGCATGCATTACACATATAATAGAAAATGACCAACATACACCATTTGCACAAGTAAAAGATACACACATAGAACTAATGTACTTGCTACATTTGTTATACATTTAGTTATAACAATATTTGATATCTCATGGATTATACCATTAATTATGAATATCGATTTTCTTTCTCCCTATTACCTATGCACATAGATATCAACTTTCTTTCACCTCATTACCTATGTACTTTCTGTATTTGTTACATACTTAATTTTTTATATATTATTTAAATTATTTGGTATTTTATAAAGTATATAATTGATAACAAATATCTATTTTTGTTTCATCATTATCCATGCAACTACATACTTTCTATGTTTGTTATATATTTAAATATTTATAAAAGATATAAAATATTTGACATTTAATAAAGCATACTATTAATTATAGGTATTTATTTTTTATATTATCATTATACAAATAAGTATAAATTAATAGTTAATAAGTTGACATTTATGTATGTGTTTTTGATACATTTGTTAATATATTTAATAAAGAACAATTCGTTTAGTATGGAACATCGAGATATATTTGTAAAGTAAAGAAATATCACTGATTTTAATGAAATTATCCTATTTTGATGTATTTTTATTTATGACTCTTTACTAAAAATAGTATTATTAATGACATTATTTATGGAAGAGAGTTTATATATTTAGAAATTAGGTTAATTAGTGTGTGAAGGAGATAACGCATAAAAATAAATATTAACTTTGATACCATTTGAATACACATAATATGTATATATGTTCAAAAAATTTCAAAATTGGAGGGGGGGCATGTGCCCCAGCTTGCCCCCCCTCCCGCCACCACTGGTAAAGACAATACTGGGACAACAATGCATTTTTGTTAGATACACTAAAAAAGAGTAGGGCACAAAGAGTAACTACACTGGCGCGTAGTCGTATCTTGTACATTTCCGAATGCCTATTTTCCAGCGAAGGTACAAGTGGTGCCACATGTCTGCTAGCATTGAGTGGTAGGAGCTGTCTGGCCTGCCATTCAGAGCACCAATATTTATATACGAAATTCAAGTTAGATTAATAGCTGATTATCCCATTGGGCAGTTGATCTAGCATTTGTACTCAAAGACGTGAGACCCCTAATCACGCCCCGTGTACGCTATGATCGAATAAAAAAGATGATTCAACATACAAATCGTGGTAGTTTTATGATGGGAGCCGAACGACTCCTTGATGAAGTTGCTTGCATTGCTGCAGCCGGGGCTCTAGCGCCCCCAACCCAAAAGAATAATCTAAAGTAGTGTAGACATTTTAATATATATGTTCTTTGTTGCTACGAAACAAGTTTAATGTTGTAGTTTTGTTGGTAGATACCTCTAGAAGCTCACCTCTTGACCAAGGTTCGAAATCCATGAATGTTTTTTTAACTGGTTCAGCTGGGTGACGGAGTAGATATGATTACTGATTTGTAAGTTGTAGTAATTAAATTTATAGCCTAGGTGTAATGTCTTTCTCAATCAACATTGCTGACCTAAGTTCAATTCACTATAAGCTAATTCTATATTTTTTTGCATGTTATTGGATGTTGTTCTGGATGTGAACTAGGACATGAACATAAATTGACTAATTTACACACAAAATCAAAAGGACACATTAGCAAGGAGTTGACAAATTCAGCCTCCCCTATGGTGATTTTCTGAATCTGCCACTGGTTGCAGCATCACGATCATGAAAGCGTGAGTATGTTGAGAATGAAAATTATAAGGATAGACAAATGATACAGAAGTGAACACCATTTCTGAATTACATTCCTTTTTGGCGTCAACAATGTTTTCTACCATTTAAGCAAACAAATAGATATGGATTTTTTTGCTGCATTATGAAAATAATGTTTAACATTGGTGGTTCAAGAAAATTTGTATTCCAAACACATTATCTCAAAGTATGACTATATTAATGAATGATGTTGAACTAATTTTGTAATTTTGTAATGAAGTAATAATGATAATTTGCAATCCTACATGTGTAAGAGTGGTAAAAATGGCTTTGTGTCAATTTTGGGTAAGTTAACATGTAGGTTTTTACAAAATTGTTCATACGTAACCAATCCAATTTAGTTTTTATGTAAAAGGGAAAAAATTGGAAATCTTCCCACTTCTATTCAAAATATTGATTATATGATTTCCATCTTTGTTCATAATACTCTACAATGCATAGCTTTTCATGTTTCTATTACTACATAATAGGCTTATATGCTTTTGAAGTGATACTAATTTATTTTACTACCAAAGGACTAATAATTTAAAATATATAACTATTAGGAATTGTAATTTAGTTGGTTTAACTCGAATTGGTCAACCTCAGACATACCTACTTTTAGTCCAAACATATCTCCAAATTCATATTTCAACCAGATTCATAGAATTTAAACTCAAATCATTTTTTTCTACAGTTGCAACTCATTGGATTAACGAGTTTAGACATAATGTTGATAGTTGTACTAAATATTTCTAGCATTAGTATTAGGTTGAATCGGTTTTGAATTAGGTGGGTTGGATAGGTACAAAAAGATATTCCACTGTTATCCATCTACAATTCTATGATAGATACAATGAAATAGTTGTACGAATGTCACCCCAATCATAAATGCATTCTACAACATCACTTCAAATAAATTTGAGTTCTTCGAGTACCAAAGAAACATCTAGAAGAAAATATTATGATCAACTCATTCGAATACTTTTCTCATAGAGGGATGGAACTTTTTGGTAGCAATATCTTGAAAATGTATGATACAATGAAGTGTGTATGAAAAAGAAATTCTCTACCAGGTCTGCTTTAACCATGTAGATCAAGAACAAAAAACTAATTAAAAAAAGAACTTTCTCATCTACCTTGATAGTTTTGGACTTTAAATTTTACTTGTGGTTGATGTGTTAGTGTTACTTATTATCACTTCAATCCACTTAAACATATAAATCAAGTTAAATATGTAGCTGATAGAAGAAAGGAGTAGTTGGTAGGAGATAAATAAAAGGGACTTTGATGAGCATGTACATATAAACGATAGATCTTGTATGTTTGTTTATCTAATTTTCATCTTAAAATTCCAAGTGAAATCTAAAGATCAAAGTGAACATGTTTTCTTCCAAATAGAGTATGTTGATTACAAATCAATTGTATCTTAATTCTAGTCAAAGGAGGAATGTAGGAAGCATGCATTGCTTTATCATTAAACACAAAAGTCTACTTGAAAACTTATTTGGCTTTTGAGATATTGAGATGGAATTCAAAATGTCAAAATGTTCTGTTCAATCTAGTCCATTTGCACTTAATATAAGGAAGATATATGTTTGAAAGTATAGGGTAGTTGATATTGAACTCATGTTTTAAGAATTCCAAATCCATATATCACTAAAGCTCACACATTTTGAGAGGAAATCAAAGAGGACATTAGAGTAGAACTAAAAAATGCAATGTCAAATAGGACACCTAATAAAAATCCCATTTGAGATCAATTGAAAATATGATTTATCCCTGACTCTAAGTGTCAATTTCTATATTTTGATTATCTTATTAGCCGTTGTGGACGTATTGCATACATGTTTTAGGAGATCTACCTTTTTGAAGAATGTAATGGTGGACATGGTAATTATTTTAATCCTTCATTCATTTTATCCATAGACCACAATTGTACACAACTCCCTCAACTAGTGCAAATCTACTAAATATTTTTTCCTCTTTTTGATGTTCTTAAATAATGATTTTAGATGTGATGTATGTGTCAACGTCAATTTTACAACCTGTTTATTAAATTTTTGTATGAAAATAACTCTTTCAATGAGTTTATTTCAACAAAGAAATTAGTGACACTTGCTAAGTATGACCATCCCCACTTTCTTTCTAACTTTCCATAGATTTATTTCATAATTTTCTAAATCCAAGCATAAATTGTTCAGTTTTATAAGATTTCTCAATCAAAACCAATTGCAGGTAACATACATGCTTAAAATTTATTTCTGATTAACTATTCATGTATTTCTTTGCGTATTTATCTACCGAGGCATAATATTTAGTCCATGGCACCATTGTACATTCTCCTTAAAGATGGACTTGGAAATTTAAAGGGAGTGTTGTAGGCACCTCATTTTGGATCACACCTTGCTTTGTAAGTTTGGAACATGTTCATGAATAATAGACATGAATAACAAAGTCAAAATTATGAGGAAAGTCATACAGACTAATACCCTTAAGCCCCATATCCACATACTTACAACTCAAACAAACCCCCCCAAAGAGATATTTTAACGACTTATGCAACCTAGTTGACTATGCGTATATATGATATGCATCCGAACAACTCACGAGACCTTCAAAATTTCAAAACCCTGCCCGTGTCATAAATATCCCTCAAAACTAGATGAATATTGCTATTTTATATTATTTATGTGTTTGTGTAGTTTTCATTCAATCAACATCACAATAACCTATACAAAGTTTGATTGAGTATCCGTAAGTTTGTTTCTATTGTGTAATATTTGATAAACAATCTAGAAGGTGCATTGCAGATGTGTAGAAATATAGAATACTTCAAAAAGATCTCATATACAACATTGATTAGTCATTGCCGATGATATAATATTTAGAATCTTAATATAGACATCATAGATATCCAATAATAGGGTTTTGGTGATGAGGTTTCAAATATATTAAGAAAGATTTATTGAAATCCACTAGATCTAAACCACACATATAATAATAAAATACAACATCATAAGGTCTACAAATGGAGTCACTTCTATCAATGATAAGAGTTTTGGGATGAATTAGCTAGGACTGTATGCTCATTTGATACCCACTACCCCTAACAATCACATGACTAAGGATATTGATCAACTCAAAATCCTGAAATGTAGGCAACATTTCTTGATATTTAAACCATCCTTCAATAAAGATAAATAATTATGTCAACATCATAATTGCTTCCTCCTATCTTGTCGATCAAACATGTGGTGTGATGATAAGATCATCTTGGATTGATGATCTTCATTTTCACAATCTTTCTTGATTTCATTCACCTGGTATTATGAGGTTTTCTCTTATCTCTTATGCATAACCTCTTCACCTAAACTCTCTTCTATGTTTATAAACTTTTCTTTGATCACTCATTTGTCCCTATGAAAGGTAATATTATCCACATATGTATCAATGGGGTGCCTAACACCTTACCTGGTGTGATGATTGTTCCTTACACACATGCTTTATTGAATAACTCATTTTAGTTTGTTTGTTGGATACTAATGATTGATTTCTATGTTTCCCCAATACACATAGTACAATTGCTTATAGTCATTTTCCTACTTATTGATGAACAAATGAGGATCCCTTCAAGCTATCTCATTTTTTCATGTCTCATAGAGTAGCGAAACACTAGGGATCCCACATCAATGGTGCTATTTGTCTTAAAAAAATGAGCTAGAATCTACCCTATTCTTCGTTTGGTTGCAGAACTACACCTGTCTTAGCAAAATCAAAATGACGTGTCAATTATTCAACATCCACTGTGATTGATCTGAGTTTTAAAACTCCCATTAAATGGAGTTTATATAGGTTGTGTTCATGTTTATGTTAGTTTAAATTATGTTCGTGATTGTAGAAGTATTTTCTAGGTGATTTATGGCTTGATGATCTGGGGTTTTTGGGTGTACTTTATTTATGGGTCCACACAATCACTATAGAATCAAACTTGAAAACTAAATAGTTAGGCACTCTAGGTGCCTTTTGTTTTCTATCATCACCATGCAAGAACACTCTATAATAATGTTTTTCCTTGCTTGCATTGAAGGTCTTTAATAGGTACAACCATTGCCATTACACACCATGGATAAGCAAGTCTATATGCTGCCAAAAGACACAAAAACACCAAAAGGATACAATCATGCACACAAAAAAGACCATTAGTGAAGATATTATACAAGTAATTACTTGGTATAATTAATTCTTGTCATTATCTTTTATAACAAACTACATGTATATACTAATTTTTCAGACTTCTTTGTTAATGTAATGATATTTAAACATGCACAAGACACCCACACAATCCTATTATGACAAGTAGGGAAGGGTAGAAACTGCTCTACTCATCGAAAACATATTTAGGTTATTAGTAGTGGAATGGACCCCACGAGAGTGGGAAATACTTACGTCTAACATACTCACTGGCTCATAGCAACGACAGGTAGAAAAAATAGTGACCATGAAGTTGATTAAGGGTAGTAGTAACTTAAAACTGATCAACCTGGAAATGAAGTATTTTATGCCAAATAGAGGAGATAAGTGTAAGGAATGGGATCCCAGAGGGGAACCACTCCCTACTAGAAACAAAAAGGCAGCATCCCTTAAACCAAACACCACATAATTTTTTTTGCCAAAGGGATGTAGACCAATTCATTCAACATGTAAGTATCATAACACAATGAGTAGCAGTGGAAAAGAACATTATCTAACAATTTACACACTTGATAACGTTATACATCACTTCACCACACATGGGTTCCCAAAAAGGAAAACTAAACATATAAGCCAAGGATCAAGCCGAGGGGCATCTAACCACCTCTTCAAGTCTCCCAAAAGCTTAGCTACAAGGTTGATGTCGAAGTTCAACTCTCTCTGATCTAACCTGGGGTTGGAAGCATACCCCACAAAAGAAGAGAAGAAAAGAAAACATCAACAAAAAGCTGGTATGTGTATACTAAAGAAAACTTTGAAAAATATAAGTTATAAGGACATCAAATATACATGCTTCCCATGTAAGATATAAGAAATACCCCAAAAGAGGGCATAAAAGATAAGAAACACCACCATCATAAAAGAAGATACTTTCCATAAACGAAACAATAAAGATTGTGCATTACTGGCACTAAACGAAAGTAGGGCACACACCCCACAATCAACATTAATAACCAGCATGCATGTAAGATAAGCATAGCCCTAGAACAATATAAACACAAAAGCGGCCAAGTATAAACTTGAAACCTGATAGAGAAAGGAATACTGCCAATCTCCCAATATATAAAGTCGAGTATGGATTACTGCCACACTCGGTTACATAGAATGGTATACTGCCACCCTCCTTAATAATCAATAGGGGATTACTGCTCCAAAACCAATGTAATTTACACTAATCTAGTGCTACTGAATCACAACATGTAAAATGTAGAGGCAAGTAGAAAAGTATAGTTAGAATTATACAATGTTGCCATCCCACAATGGACAACACAAACATATAAACATCCACTTCAAAGTGGGCACATATCATTATATAAGACCAACATGCACCAAGACAAAAGATATATATCAAGAGAATATCCAAGTACACAACAAGAAAGATAGTTCACATGAACCATGGTATCAACATAATCGACATATGTGTAGGCCAAAGTCAAAAGAATGATAAGATAGGTGAATTGCTCAACATAGAGAAATAGGGGATACATCATACCTCAATATCAGAGTTCAAAGGCCAAAGAACTTCTATATCCAAGTCTGGGTCACCAAAGAGCCTATTAAACACATATACATATATTTATGTTAATTTCATACACATTAACCAAACCCTAAACACCACTTTTTTTATTAATGTGTGAATTTATCAAAACCACACCATGTTTTAGATTATACTTTTTTGAGTTCAAAACATATTTTACTATATTTTTATGACTTGTAAACTATTAGTTATGATTTTTACAAGTTATTTCTTATTTAGGTTAATCCATTAAAATTACTTACCATCAATCATTGTATTTAGGCAACAAAAATGATACCATTAGAAAGCTTACAATTTTTTGAATCCAACGAGTATTTTTTTTTGTATTTTTCTGATTAGCAAGTAATTAGTTATGAATTTTTGAAAAGAGACCAATCATATAATTCTATGTCAAAAAAATCATTGGGAGTGGAAAAGAGAGAGAGAGAGGGAGAGAGCCGCGGCTCCGAGTTGGCCCAATCTAGGCTGGCGAACTCAGCCAATCTCTCATCCAACTCATCCAAACCAGGAGTAAAGCAAGAAAAGGAAAGCAAGGGAAATTATGAAAATACCCCTGGTCGAAAAACAAAAAAAGGAGAAGTGAAGGGGTAGAATCATGAAATATAGGTTAGTCATCTTCTTCATTTCCCATGGACCAATGAGCAAGAGCAAACCGCAGTAGAAATTGTCAACTCAAATCAGAATCTCAGATGCCAAAATGCACTGGCAACCTCACCACCAGGTTCGCCTCATACAAATGAACTCAAAGACTCAAATCGGAAGTTCTAGGGTGCACGAAAGACCAAATTCGCCCACCCACCATTACCAGAAAACAAAAGGAAAAGGGCAAAATGGGGGAAAACCAAAATCAGACCTTCACGAAGCAATTGGAACCAAAAGAAGATTGCCCACACCTCATGAGCCAGTCGCCAAACTTGAGCCTTCAACCTAGAGGTCAGGAACCGGATGACAAAGCAGTGATGGTGACCAACAAACGGCGGTAGAAGTATGGTTCAGGGATGACTAGCTTGGAGTCAAACGAGGCCAAAGCAATGCCAGGGAACAAATCCCTATACTGAGACGAAGGTCAGGTGTGCTTTTTTTGGAGGTCCGAAAGCTTGAGATGGCGAGGAGATGGGCTTGGAGCAGAGAACATGGGTGAAATAGGGGAACAAAGGCAGAATATGTGGGTATGGGATCAAGTCATGAAATTCCTGTACTTATAGGGTCCATCGGTGTGGAAAAGCGAGAGGAATACATAGGTGAAAAAAGCAGAGGGAAAGGAAGAAGGGAAAGGGAGAGAGACCCGAGCGAAGATCGCGGTCGGGACCCTTGCACAGAATGGGTCGCACTGAACTCCTACCAAAGGTGGGAGATGAGTCAAGCACCGTCTAATATAAAGTAGGAGGGTCCAGATCAAACTCGAAAACTTTAAGAAAAATCAGATTCTGAATCATAGCATGACAAGGAAATCGAGAAAATACTTTGCATGTAAATAATGTTTGATTATATTTCTTTACTAAGAAAAATGAGGGTCCAATCATTAACCAAGTTAGGTAAAATTTTGCACAGAGGTCAATTAAGGAATGTATATTTTGATTATGCACTTAGTTTTTCCCTTTGGAAACTTTTAATGTGTTAAATAAATCAAAACCTATTTTCTCTTTCCTCCATCATTAATGACATTAAGATTATCCAAATTTTATGAAAGTTGACCCACAAGTCATATTTAATGTATTGGATACGAATTTGCCATCAATTTTATGCTTTGGAGTTGTTTGTATATTTATTTAATATTTTGAAGGTTCTACACACTTTCACTCTCCTGATTTCACCTTTTAAGCAAACTTTCTCCAAATTGGATGAAAATTCACCCAGAGGCTATATTTATTATATAGATTATGAATCTAAGATTATTTTCCTCTTTTGAAGTCATTTATTATTTTATTTGATATTTTGGGGAAAACACACATCTTCTTTTCCAATTTGAATTAAATGAATTATTATTATGTAAATAAAGTGAAACTTGACTCCCAAGGCAGTTGGGACCCAAGGAACACGATTTTAAACTTAGATTTTACTCTTGTAACTTCTTATTATGAGATAGGTCATATGGTCCATTAGTTCTTTATTTAACCAATTATATTCTTATTATCTCCATGTGTGCCATATATGATTATTAAGCATGATTCATTATGTTACACTTCTTGTGACACATTTTAGTTTTCATTATTAGCTTAAATTACACATATTAGCTTATCCTTGTTTGGCTAAGTCAAAGGGGTCAAACTTCTAAGGTAGGGTTCTAGTTCTGGTATGTTACAACACACCACCCCTTAAAGGAATTTCTTCCTCAAAATCAAATAATCTATAAGAAAACTTATCCACCACCCCTTAAAAGGGTTCATCTTATTATATCAAACTTAACTCCAGATACAAAAGGTTCCTATAATTCTTACATCCAACTACATAAGCAACATGCAAAAAGGAAACATAACTTGGAAAGACTAATTTAAGGAACTATGGGTTAACTTGCTCTTGTTCATCATCATTAACTTCTTCACCATACAAAGAAAAAACTCTTCCAGCTTTTCTTTCCACATGTCTTCCTCTATTATTGTTACCATTATTGTTGCCCTGATTTAGAGGAGGTGCTTGCTGGTGTTGCACATGGGCTTTCCCATTACGACGCTTAGGGAAATCAGGTCGAATGTATCTTGGTTCATTGCAATAGTGACATACCATTGGTGCACCTTGATTTCTAACATGAGGGCACTTCCCTGGAGGATGGGGTCTATTGCACTTAGCACAACTATCTCTTTTCTGTTCATCACCAGAGGACTTCCTCTTCTTATCAAACTCCCTAGGCTGAAACCCTGGGTAAGACTCCACAACCAAAGCTTTATCAACCATCTACTGAAAGGTCAAAGGTAGTTGTGGGATAAGAGTACGACCCACATTGTAATTGAGTCCCTGGATGAATAGGTCAGCCCTTCGCTCCTCACCCAAACCCACTGCATAACGTTCCAACAGTAGAAATTTTTGCACAAACATAGAAACAGATAAAGAACCTTGCTTCAAGCTATAAAACTCTACTTATTTCTTCTTTAGGGCAACAATACAAATATACTTTCCATGGAAGAGAGCCAAAAACTCCACCCAAAACATACTTGAGATGCCTCTAATCCTTGCAATTCCATTCCACCAAACTCTTGCTGGTCCTTCCAAGACATATGAAGAAAACCTAACCTTCTGACATGGAGGAAATGCCATCCCATCAAAAGTCCTCTCTATGGCTAACACCCAATCATCAGCTTTGTCGACCATCTCAATTTCACCTTCACCCTTGAAGGAAGGTGGTTGCATCTTCATGAACTCCATGATCGAGAAATCCTTAGGCTTTTCAGAAACAAATGGGTCTTTCATCTTCCTCACCATGGAAGAAGCAAAAAGTTGTCGATACATCGACAACTCTTTCTCTGGAGAAATGACTACACCCTAACTAGCAGAATCTGAGCTCCCCTAACCAAACCTAGGGGTTTGGGGTGTCTTGTAACCATACTGGCTATCAACCGTCGAGTTATCTCCCGCCATTAGGGTTTTGCCTACACATGGCAAGGTACTAGGTGTAAGAAACCTGAGATAAAGGTAAACATCCTAAGGGAGACGAGTTTGAAATAGTTAGATAACCGAATACTAGTGGCTCTGATACCATGTTGTAAGGAGTGGGATCCCAGAGGGGAACCACTCTCTACTAGAAACAAAAAGGCAACATCCCTAGAACCAAAGACCACATAATTTTTTTTGCCAAAGGGATGTAGACCAATTCATTCAACATGTAAGTATCATAACACAATGAGTAGCAGAAGAAAAGAACATTATCTAACAATTTACAAGCTTGATAACATTATACATCAATTCACCACATATGGGTGTCCAAAAAGTAAAACTAAACATATAAGCCAAGGATCAAGCCGAGGGTCATCTAACCAGCTCTTCAAGTCTCCCTAAAGCTCAGCTACAAGGTTGATGTTGAAGTTCACCTCTCCTTGATCTAACCTGGGGTTGGAAGCATACCCCACAAAAGAAGAGAAGAAAAGAAAACATCAACAAAAAGCTGGTATGTGTATACTAAAGAAAACTTTAAGAAATATAAGTTATAAGGACATCAAATATGCATGCTTCCCATGCAAGAGATAAGGACTACCCCAAAAGAGGGCATAAAAGATAAGAAACACCACCATCATAAAAGAAGATACTTGACATAAACGAAACAATAAAGATTGTGCAATACTGACACTAAATGAAAGTAGGGTACACACCCTACAATCAACATCAATAACCTACATGCATGTGAGATAATCATAGCCCTAGAACAATATAAACACAAAGGCGGCCAAGTATAAACTTGAAACCTAATAGAGAAAGAAATACTGCAAATCTCCCAATATATAAATTTGAGTATGTATTACTGCCACACTCGATTACAGAGAATGATATACTAACACCCTCCTTGATAATCAACAAGGGATTACTGCCCCAAAACCAATGTAATTTACACTACTATAGTGCTACTGAATCACATAACATGTAAAATATAGAGGCAAGTAGAAAAGTATAGTCAGAATTATACAATATTGCCATCCCACAATGGACAACACAAACATATAAACATCCACTTCAAAGTGGGCACATATCATTATATAAGACCAACATGCACCAAGGCACAAGATAGATATCAAGAGAATATCTAAGTCCACAGCAAGCAAGATAGTTCACATGAACCATGATATCAAAAGAATAGACATATTGTAGGCCAAAGTCAAAAGAATGATAAGATAGGTGAATTGATCAACATAGAGGAACATGGGATACAACATACCTCAATATCAGAGTCCCAAGGCCGAAGCACTTCTATATCCAAGTCTAGGTCACCAAAGAGCCTATTAAACACATATACATATTTTTATGTCAATTTCATACACATTAACCGAACCCTAAAAACCACCTTTTTATTAATGTGTGAATTAGGTTATCAAAACTATGCCATGTTTTAGATTATACTTTTCTGAGTTCAAAACATATTTTACTATATTTGTCTGACTTATAAACTATTAGTAATGATTTTTACAAGTTATTTCTTATTTAGGTTAATCGATAAAAATTACTTACCATCAATTATTAAATTTAGGTGACAAAAATGATACCATTAGAAAGCTTACATTTTTTGGAATCCAACGAGTATTTTTTGTATTTTTTTGATTAGTAAGTAATTAGTTATGAATTTTTGAAAAGCGACCAATCAAATAATTTCACGTCAGCAAAATCGTTGGGAGAGGAAGAGAGAGAGAGAGAGAGCCGTGGCTCTGAGTTGGCCCAATCAGGGCTGGCCAACTTGGCCAACCTCTCATCCAACTCAGCCAAACCAGACATAAAGCAAGAAAAGGAAAACGAGGGAAATTATGAAAATACCCCTAGTAAAAAAAAGGAGAAGTGAAGTGGTAGAATTGTGAAATAGAGGTTAGTCATCTTATTTTTTTCCCATGGACTAGTGAGCAAGAACAAACCGCAGTAGAAATTGTCAACTCAAATCAGAATCTCAGATGCCAAAATGCACTGGTGACCTCACCGCCAGGTTCGCCTCATACAAACGAACTCAAAGACCCAAACCGGAAGTTCTAGGGTGCACGAAAGACTAGATTCACACACCCGCCATGTCCGGAAAACAAAAGGAAAATGGCAAAATAGGGGAAAACCAAAATCAGACCTTCACGAAGCAAAATTGGAACCAAAAGAAGATTGCCCACGCCAAACTTGAGCCTTCAACCTAGAGGCCAGGATCCGGCTAACGAACAAGCAACGGTGACCAACAGTCGGAGGCAGAAGTCTGGTTTAGGGCTGACCAGGTTAGAGTCGAATGAGGCCAAAGCAATGCCAGAGATCAAATCCCTATACCGAGACAAAGGTCAGGTGTGCATTTTCTAGAGGTTCGAAAGCTCAAGATGGTGAGGAGATGGTCTCGAAGCAGAGAACATGGGTGAAATAGGGGAACAAGGGTGGCAGATGTGGGTATGGGATCATGTCATGAAATTGTAGTACTTATAGAGTCCATCGATGTGGAAAAGTAAGAGGAACACAAAGGTGAAGAAAGAGGAGGGAAAGGAAGAAGGGAAAGGGAGAGAGACCCGAGTGAAGATCGCGGTCGGGACCCTTGCACAGAACGGGTTGTGCTAGACTCCTACCAAAGGTGGGGGATGAGCCGTCTGATAAAAATTGGAGGGTCCAGATCAAACCTGGAAACTATAAGAAAATTCAGATTCTCAATCATAGTGTGACAAGGAAATCGAGAAAATACTTTGCATTTAAATAATATTTGATTAAATTTCTTTACTAAGCAAATTGAGGGTCCAAACATTAACCAAATTAGGTAAATTTTTTCATAGAGGTCAATTAAGGCATGTAGATTCAGATTACACACTTAGTTTTGCCCTTTGGAAACCTTTAATGTGTTAAATAAATCAAAATCTATTTTCAATTTCCTCCATCATTAATGACATTAAGATTATCCAAATTTTATGAAAGTTGACCCACATGTCATATTTAATGTGTTGGATACAAATTTTCCATCAATTTTATGTTTTGGAGTTTTTTTGTATATTTATTTAATATTTGGCAGGTTCTACACACTTTCTCTCTCCTGATTTCACCTTTTAAGCAAACTTTCTCCAAATTGGATGAAAATTCACTCAAAGGCTATATTTATTATGTAGATTACAAATCTAAGATTATTTTACTCTTTTGGAGTCATTTATTATTTTATTTGATATTTTGGGGAAAACACACATCTTCTTTTCCAATTTGAATTAAATGAATTATTATTTTATGAACAAGGTGAAACTTGACTCCCCAGGCAATGGGGACCCAAAAAACACGATTTTAAACTTAGATTTAACTTTTAGAACTTCTTTTTATGAGATAGGTCATATGGCCCATTAGTTCGTTATTTAACCAATTATATTCTTATTCTCTCCATGTGTGCCGTATATGATTATTAAGCATGATTAATTATGTTACACTTGTTGTGACACATTTTAGATTTCATTAGTAGCTTAAATTACACATATTAGCTTATCCTTGTTTGGCTAAGTCAAAGGGGTCACACTTCTAAGGTAGGGTTCTAGTTCTGGTATGTTACAACACACCACCCCTTAAAGGAATTTCGTCTTCAAAATCAAATCATCCATAACCAAACTTATCCACCACCCCTTAAAATGGTTCATCTTATTATATCAAACTAAACTTCAGATACAAAAGGTTCAACTATACTTCTTACATCCAACTACATAAGCAACATGCAAAAAGGAAACATAACTTGTAAAGACTAATCTAAGGAACTATGGGTTAACTTGCTCTTGTTCATCATCATTAACTTCTTCACCATCCAAAGAAAAAAATATTCTATCTTTTCTTTCCACATGTATTCCTCTATTATTGTTACCATTATTGTTAACCTGATTATGAGGAGGTGCTTGCCGGTGTTGCACGTGAGCTTGTCCATTGCGACACTTAGGGCAATCAGGTCATATGTTTCCGGGTTCATTGCAATAGTGGCATTCCACTGGTGCGTGATGAATGCATATTCATCATGGAATTCAATTAGCACTTTGGGACAAATTCAACTCTATATATACTATTTCACTCATTAAATATCAAAATGCATCATAATATGTAAAATTACTTAATTGATTCGATTATCAAGGTTTTAACTGAATTTATGTTGATTTAATACAAGTCTTGATAAGGTTGAACAGTCATATGGGACCCACCTTCACTCACCATTCGGTTTCAACCATTCGGTCTCACTATTCGGTTTCGTCCATACGGTCTCAAGACCGAATGGACGTGCACACCTCAAGACCGTTTGAAGAGATTCGGTCTGCGAGACCGTTTGCGGAGATTCAATCTGCGAGACCATTTGTGGAGATTCGGTCTGCGAGACCGTTTGCGGAGATTCAGTATGCGAAACTGTTTGCGGAGATTCGGTCTGTAAGACCGTTTGCGGAATTCCGGTCTGCGAGACTGTTTGAATTTCCAAAACCGAATGGAGCTGGACAATGCAAGACCGAATGAGCACACACACGTAGACCATTTGCTGCAACTGTGAAGACCGTTTGAAGGATGCGTAGACCGTTTGTCCGCGAGGGATCAAGCAGCATCGAGGGCCGTTTGGGGCAATCAACCACATAGACCCAATGGTCTCATATGCAGCAAAACCGTTTGCCACACGAAGACGGTTTGAAATATGAAGACCGTATGGATGGCAGCAATGCAAACCGTGAAGACCATGCAAACCGGATGAGCAAGGAATACACATGCATGCGGACCGTTTGCTTCTGCTTTCCACGCAAAACGTTTAAAGCATGAAGACCATATTAGACAATACTAATCACAAACCGTTTGGATAAGCAACCAACAACAAACTAATTTGATGAAAACACGTGCATGAGGGTACCATGCATAGAGACCATTTGAAAAGATAATCATTCAAAACCGTTAAAGCAAGAGTCCACGTGAAGATCTTTTGCTGCACGAATACATGCAAAATCGAATGGAGCCGAAAACTGTTTGCTCTACAATTTACGTGCTGGAGACCGTTTGAGCAAGTTTTCTATCAAAGACCGATTGAGTAGATCATCGTGAGATCGTTTCATGCTGCCAGCAGTGCATGACCAAAGAGCATGCAAAACAGAATGGGCATGCAGACCGTTTGATAGCAATCGTTTTATAAACTGTTTGCTGTTAAATAGCCAAAACCGTTTGGTATCTTGAGCTGCATGCAAACCGAATGGAGTGCGAAGACCGAATAGCAAATGAAGACCGAATGGGCTGCTGGAATGCAAACCGAATGGCTGGGTTATGAAACCGTTTGATAAATAAAAGAATGCAGACCACATGGAGTAGACCGTTTAATTATTAAACAGTTTCCAAACCTTTTGCTGCTGCCAATACAAGACCAAATGAAGGAAGTACATGCAAACCCTTTGGACAAGATATTTTCGGACTGAAATCACACCAAAAATGTGAGGGCCAGTCCAGTGCCTATAAATAGAACCCCAAGGGTCCTCATTTGGAGGCATCGGTTCCGGGACGCCGACAGGATGTCTGTACAAAGGTCCGATCCAAATCCAGTACTGTCCGCGCCAGTTTCATTCTACCTACTGCCCATGTTGCAACCAAGGAGGCTGAGGAGAGAAGGAAGACGGATCAAGGGAGACTGTCCGGTCTGTCTTGACATATCCCGTTCGCGTCCAGATCTGCTCCGACACGACGTAGAAGGCCGTATCTTCTTCACCGAGCTGCGACTACCTTCTGCACCAAGTTCATGACGGATTCCTCTTTCTTTCTTTCTTATTTTTCTTGTTTCTCGCATCATGAGCGAGTAGTCCCCTTTTCGCTGGGGTGCGGGGACTAGCCCCGCTGCCCATGCAATCATATTCTTTTGATTAAACTCTCCATGGAAATATGTATGACTTTCTATTTCATTGTTAGTTGGTACGTTTGTAGTTGATTATCTACTTGCTTTCATCTTGGTCTCTCCCTTATTGCGAAATCTTCTATATATGGGATGGGATGGCAATTTACAAGTTTGACTCCTTGACGAGAACTTCTGATAGGATTCCTTGAGGTCGTAAGTGTATGATCCGTAAGGGGACGGGACATCTAGCCTACGGTGCTGATGCGCTAACCCATTGGCCTGCCTCTTGCAAAAACTAAACATTACCCTAGGAAAGCAAGAACAAAGAAGATAGATATTATCTAGGTATGTTCCTAGCAGGTCCTTCCGCCTGGCTGCTGACTTAAGACGTTTTATCACTGCTTCCGAGTCCGATTCCACAATGAGACTAGTGAATCCCTTATATTTTGATATTCGTAGCCCCTCATGGATGGCCCAAGCTTCTGCACATCTTACATCCAGCAAGGACGGCTTCCTTGTACCAACTATCCTCAACACCTGACCGGAACTGTTCCTCCAAACTAACCCAGCTCCGTCTTCTGTGGTCTAAACATCCCTTAGGGAGGACTACAACCTTAGTTGGATTTTGTATCGTCTAGTTTATTGTCGACGAAAGTTTGTAGATCTATCACCTACTCGCTTATCGATTAATGCAGTTGACTCCCAAACTAGAAATAGAATGTGATTTCTTCGAGGTCGTAAGCGTATGATCCACGAGGGGACGAGCCATCTAGCCTTCGGTGACGCTTCTGTGTGCCTAACGCCTGTATAGGGGGCCCACAACCTTCGTTGAATTTGTGTATCTTTGGAGCCATAAGTAAGTGATCCGGTTGGTGACGAGACACATGATGCCTAAGGTGATACTTACGTGAACCTAACGCCCGTATGGGGGGTTCTGCAGCGGCTCTATTTGGATTGATATATCTTTTCTGGATTGTTTGCGATTGAATGTGTTTGCGTGTGTAACTGTGGTGAAACCCGATACCATCCCAGCGATTCCATATCATTGATCTAAACCCGACTTTAATTCCGCTTTTACTTTCTTGCAATTAGTTTAAGTAACCTTAAATCAACCAATCATTTCTCGAACTAGACTAGATTGACAAAGATTCTTAAAAACATTGTTCTTTGGGTTCGATCCTTAACTATACTGCGATAAGACTCGTCCGGTTGCAGGTGGTATTATTGTACTTTGGTTTTGGTAAAAGCTCGGAGATTTCAACCCCGAGTGAGTTTGTTAGTGCGATAAAATCCCACGTCAAATTCTGGCACCATTGCCGGGGACAACGAAATCAGTCAGTCAAATCTAGTTCTTTTAAGACTAATTTAGGATTTTGCGTTTTCTTTTGACACAATCAATCATCTACTTGAAATTTGACTCTACTCCGTGGTTCTCACTTTCAAAATCTTTCTATCTCAGATACAATCTAAGGCGTAGTGCATGTACTATTCGGACAGCCCCGGACTAGCAGCGAGCTTTGATCCTGAGATAGACATAACTTTTCATCATCAGATCAGAGAAAATCAAGCAAGGATGGCTCAAGAAGAAGAGGTAGCCCAAAGGGTGGCTCAAACCATCAATGCGCAGAGAGAAAGGCTCATGCAAGAAGCCAGGGTAGCGGTTCAACAAAAAATCCTAGCAGCGCAAGCAGCTGAACTACAAAAGGATCTTAGAGAGTTCTCAATCCCGAAAGCTGTGAATGTTCATCATCCAGTACAACCTCCACCTATCAACGCTACTAATTTCAAGATAAGAGCGCATTGGATCACCCTGCTTCAGAATAACCCTTTCTATGGCAAAGAAGGAGAAGATAGCCAAGAACATCTTCTGAGATTTATTGATCTATGTGCCATGACGAAACAAAATGGAGTCACATATGATGCCATTCGACTCCATCTCTTCAAGTACTCCCTTGCTGATAGAGCCATAAGTTGGTACAATTCTTTGCAAAGTGAAATACCCATCACCACCTGGGAACAACTCCAAAATGTGTTTCTAGAAAATTTCTACCCTCAATCTCTTACCTATGAAATTAGAGGGCGGATCACAAATTTCACTCAAGTACCTGGAGAAACCCTCACTGAAGCTTGGGATAGATACAAAGAGCTTCTACGCAAGTGTCCACACCATGTAATTCCCAAGAACCAACTCATTGAGATTTTCTATAGGGGTGTGGATGTATTAAGAGATTCTTAGATTCCTCGTATGGAGGAAACTTCATGCGTCAAAGTTATGACAACGCATAGAGAGTCGTCACATTGGGAGCAGAAAATCAAACCAATTGGGGTAAATCTGTAGGTAAAGGAGTTTTGAAAGTAGCTATGGCCGATACTACTCCCGAGTACAAGTCTATCGCTGAAACCTTGAAACTCTAAGTTGCCAAGCAAGACCATATTGAATCATCTCTTGCTGCTATTGGAAGAGGACGTTCACCCACTCGACAACCGAAATAGGTCAAGTCCGCTTCCTTGTTCTGTGAAGCATGTAAGAGCACCGATCATTCCACTTTATCATGTAATGTTCTCTATGATGTTGTTCTGAGAAATGTATGCGGCCAAGGAGATAATGGTCAGATGGAAAATCTTAATGCGATCAACACCATTCCTGGTCAAAGTTATTACAATCCGAATCAAAACAGGAATCATCCCGGTTTTCAATATGGAAACCCCTCTGGAGCAGTAAACTCACATCAATTTGGTTCAAACAATCAACCAAAAGGCCCACCAGCATTTCAGTATAATCAACAACAGAATTTTGGGAATCAGGGAAATTTCAAGGGGAACTTTCAGAATAGGAACTACAACAATTACTAAAATAAATCGCAGTACCAGAATCTTAATCAACAACAAGGACAACAAGCAGGTCCAGTTTTTCCTGACGACAAGCTATCAACCATTGAAAAGATGTTGCAAACTCAGCAAACCATGATAGCTAACCAACAAGCTCAGCAGAAGGCTATTGAATCTCAATTAGCTCAACTCGCAGCTAGCATAAAGCCGCATGCTGGAGTCTTTGCTGGCCAACCCGAGAACAATCCTAAGCATCCTGAATAGTTGAAGGTAGTCACCACTAGGTCAGGGAAAGACTATTTGAATCCCCCTAAAAAGACACATGTGGTTATTACAGACGAGGATGAACTTGTGAGTGCCCAAGACTCAACAACATAAGAGACTCAATCAAAAGATGATAAGTCAGAATTTTTTTGAGAAGCCTGCTCAAGAAGACGAAGAAACTGAAACTCCAAAACCTGATATCCCTGTGTACACACCTCGTATACCTTTTCCAGCTGGTCTAAGGAAAACAAAGCTTGATACCAGATTCAATAAGTTTAAAGAAGCTATGAAGAAACTTCATGTTGATATACCCTTTTTAGATGCTTAGGCCGAGATACCAGCATGGACAAAGTACTTAAAGTCACTCCTCACCAGGAAGTATATAACAGAAGAGTATGAGATAGTAAAACTGGCAACAACTACATCTGATATCATATTGAGCAAGATGCCCAAGAAACAAAAAGACCCGGGATCCATTAGAATTTCATGTCACATTGGTGACTCATCATGTAAGAAAGGATTGGCAGATCTCAGCGCAAGCATCTCTATTATGCCACTTAGCCTGTGTAAAAGACTAGGGTTTGCAGAATTGCTTCCTACTGGCATGACTATACAGCTTGCAGACAATTCGATAAAATGTCCATTAGGAATCCTCGAAGATGTCCCGATCAAGGTAGGCAAGGACACATATGTTCCATGCAAGTTTGTCATTATGGACATAAAAGAAGACACCAGATATCCTCTCATCTTTGGTCGTCCATTCCTCGCCACTACAAGAGCCCTAATTGATGTTGAAGCTGGCACCTTACTACTCAGATTAGGCAAAGAAACTCTCGAATTTAAAGTTTTTGAAAGTATGAGAAGACCAAGTATGCAAGAAGAAGTCTATCTGATTGACTGCATTGAGCAAATGTCACTTCTGACTCAAGAGCATCATGAATCAGACGATCCTTTAGAAGTTGCTCTAACAAACCCATCCGTTGATGAACCAATTGACGAACAAGTAAAGGATTGCATCGAATCCCTCGACTCTTCTAAAGAAGACGTTGAAGCCACTAGTGAAGAACTCAAAGCTATGGAAACTACAGAAGAAACACGCAAAAACCCAGAGGCTCCCGAAATGAAGCCCCTTCCCGAGGGACTAAAGTACGTATTTCTAGACGATCTCAAAGTTTTCCCAGTTATTATAAATTCCGATCTAACAACTGAACAAGAAGATAAACTCCTGAAGGAATTAAGGGAAAGAAAGAAAGCCATCAATTATAAAATGAGTGACCTAACTGGGGTCAGTCAAGCGCTGTGTATGCACACAATCCCTATGATGGAAGATCATAAGCCTACTATTGAGCATCAATGGAAATTGAATCCAAATATGAAGGAAGTGGTCCGTCGCGAGGTCATTAAACTGCTCACTGCTGGAATAATCTATCCGATATCAGTTTCGCCATGGGTAAGCCCAGTGCATGTAGTCCCAAAGAAAGGTGGAACAACTGTTATAGGGAATGAAAACAATGAACTCATCCCCACTCAAACAGTCACAGGGTGGAGGATGTGCATAGATTATAGGAAATTAAATAAGGCAACTTGAAAAGATCATTTTCCAATGCCTTTTCTTGATCAAGTCCTAGAAAGGTTGGCTCACCAAGAATATTTCTGTTATCTTGACGGTTACTCTGGATTCTATCAAATACCCATACATCCAGATGACCAAGAGAAAACAACTTTTACCTGCCCATTCGGAACATACACATTTAAAAGAATGCCGTTTGGTCTCTGTAATGCACCCGCAACTTTCCAACGTTGCATGGCTGCCATATTTGCTTTTCTTACTGAAACAATTATGGTGGTTTTCATGGATGATTTTTCTATATACGTAGATTCATTCAATTCATGTCTAAAGCACCTCTCCCTGGTCCTCAAACGTTGTGAAGAGGCACATCTTGTGCTGAATTGGGAAAAGTGCCATTTTATGGTAAATGAAGGCATTGTCCTCAGTCATAGGGTCAGCAATTGAGGAATTGAAGTAGATAAAGTCAAGATTGAAGTGATTTCTAAACTAGCTATCCCAACAGATGTAAAAGAAGTCCGTGCTTTCCTAGGTCATGCAAGATTTTACAGAAGATTCATAAAGGATTTTTCAAAGATAACCAAGCCAATGACAAATTTGTTACTAAAAGATGTTGAATTCAATTTTGACAAAGAATGTGTCTAAAGCTTCCACACACTAAAGCAAGCTCTCACAACAACATCCATCATTAGAACTCCCGACTGGGACCACCCTTTTTGAAATTATGTGTGATGCCAATGACTATGCTGTGGGCGCTGTTTTAGGGCAATATATAGAGAAGAAACACTATGTGATCTATTATGCATCGAAAACTCTCGATGAAGCCCAGAGGAATTATGCAACTACCAAGAAAGAACTTCTACCAGTCGTGTATGCCTTTGGCAAGTTCATATCCTACCTAATTGGTTCGAAGGTCATTGTCTACACAGACCACATTGCCATTCGTTACCTTATGGCAAAGAAAGATGCAAAACCCAGGTTGATTAGATGGATCCTCCTATTACAAGAATTTGATTTAGAGATAAGAGATAAAAAGGGTATAAAGAATGTTGTAGCAGACCACCTCAGTCGCATCCACACTCTGGATATTGAGAAGATTCCGATCAATGATTCCCTGCCAGATGATCAACTAATGAAGGCCTCAGAAGCTATACCATGGTACTCGGATTTTGTGAACTACCTTGCTGCTGGGGTTATCCATCCTTAATGCACCAGGAATGCATTGAAGAAGTTCATGCATGATGTGAAGCAATATCACTGGGATGAGTCATATCTCTTTAAACTATGTGCTGATGGTCTGTATAGACGATGTATCATCGAAGAATAAGCTCAACTTATTTTAGAACAATGTCACTCAGGACCTGTGGGAGGACATATGAGCTCTAAAAAGACTGCCTTGAAGGTTTTG
The DNA here is from genome assembly GCA_963693085.1 of Alisma plantago-aquatica. Classification (NCBI taxonomy): domain Eukaryota; kingdom Viridiplantae; phylum Streptophyta; class Magnoliopsida; order Alismatales; family Alismataceae; genus Alisma; species Alisma plantago-aquatica. The sequence continues at coordinate 1,666,754,277 of OY856409.1, read as the reverse complement.
CAATGTGGATTCTTCTGGCCAACCATATCCAAGGATTCCAACGACTTTGTCCTATCATGTGACAAATGTCAAAGATCAGGCAATATAACAAAGAGAGATGAGATGCCGCTGAATCTATGGCAAGAAGTAGAAATATTCGATGTATGGGGGGGGGGTGGACTACATGGGTCCATTCCCATCTTCTCATGGATTTTCATACATCCTAGTGGCGGTGGACTACATCTCAAAATGGGTTGAAGCCATACCAATCGTCACTAGTGATTCCAAACCAGTCATCAAATTATTCAAGGATATTATCTTCCCCGTTTTGGCACCCCACACACGGTGATATCTGACGGAGGCTCCCATTTTCTTGAAAGAAGCTTTGAAGCATTGCTAAGAAAGTATGGTGTTACTCACAAGGTAGCCTCACCTTACCATCCACAAACAAGTGGATAGGTGGAGGTTTCTAATCGTCAACTCAAGAGTATCTTAGAAACGACAGTTGGCTGCAATTGGAAAGATTGGTCGGAGAAAATCAACGACGCATTATGGGCCTATCGAACTGCTTACAAAACTCCCATAAAGACTACACCTTTTCGATTAATATATGGAAAGGCTTGACACCTACCAGTCGAACTGGAACACAAGGCATGGTGGGAAATTAATCAACTAAACTTTGATATGAAAGAAGCAGGCCAAGCCAGAATTCTGCAACTCCAAGAGCTGGATGAACTCAGGATGATAGCTTACGAGAATGCACGAATCTACAAAGAACGCACAAAACTTTGGCACGACGGACATCTAAAAAGAAAAGACATACAAGTAGGAGACCAAGTTCTGCTATTCAACTCAAGACTAAAGTTATTCCCAGGAAAACTCTGTTCTCACTGGTCTGGACCTTACATTGTCAAAAGCATCTCCCCACATGATGCTTTCTCTTTATGGAGTGAAAAGTCAGGCGAATTTATGGCAAATGGTCACCGCTTGAAGAGATATTTCACCTTGATTGACATAAGCACCAAAACAATGTTGGAACTCACCAATCCAAAGGATCCACCATGAAGCTGAAGGATTCAGTCGAGCCATCGACGCAAAACAAAGGTGCTTGTCGGGAGGCAACCCGATCATTAAATTTGTTTTACTTTTCTTTTCAAATTAGAATATTTCTTCAATTTTGTTTTTACCTTCTAGTTAATTTTTCATTAAATAAAATTCACATCGCGAGATGCTATTTTAAGATCTAACTGCCCTTTACCCTTGAGATTTTTAGATAAGAGGATGCGCGCTGATTGGAACGCAACCACATCTGGTGGTCAATCGGGCATGAATTTTCCCCTCCATCTTGGATTTAGGGTTTGCTCGGGACGAGCAAATCTCTAAGTTCAGGGTGGAGGGTGGGTGGTACGTATCTTACTTTCCACCTTCACCCATCTAAATCAAACTTAGGTTTTCATCATCGCATTTTTGACCAAAATTTTCAAAATTTTCAATAAAATGTTCAAAATTTTTAATTTTTTCAAAGAAATTTGAACAGATACTTGATGAAATTTTGACATTGTTTTCAATTTCTATGTTTTCTTCACTATACCTCCCTTATTCAAAGCAATCCTCAAAAGGACCTTCTTATGAAATCTAGCCTTTTGATTGAAATCATCTTATGAAGCTTATGATCCCTAACATCATGATATTTATGCAAAGATGACAAGTGTCTGTCAACTGATAGGGATCAAACACATCGTGCTTCCTAACTGACTAGTGGAACAATAACATGGAATCTCCATCGGATCCTCATCAAGTCATTATTTGAGCAGAGTACGATAAAGAGAACAACCCAGTGCACTGAATTGTAAATCAAGTTGCATTCTGATCTGAACTCTCTTCTACACTTATTCTATCATCTTTGTACCCCTCCATCCATAAAAAAGAAACAAAATAGCCAAAATAGTGCCAAACCCTAAGTTCGGGGTGTCACACCACTTCCCTCTATATCCACTTCTTCCATACCCCTAACAAATAAATAGGGGCGTACCACCAAAAATGTAATCTCGAGTCGAATAGAGGAGAGATTTGCAAACAAAAAAGATGCCAAAGCGCACACAAAAAGAAATGCAATCTCGAGTCGAATAGAGGAGAGATTCGCCCAAAAAAGTAATAAATGAAATTGCAAAGCAAATAAATAAAAATCTCAAGTCGAATAGAGGAGATATTTATTTCTTCCTTCCATACCACCATTCACTCCATTTTCTACCTAATGGCACAATGAATGCCCACCCTATCCTGAAAAACACCCGTGTCAGATCAAATGCACACTTGTTGTTCTGTGGGTGTCTCTGGACTCTTAAAAAACTCTTTGACATATTTGTTGTTGGAAAAAGTGAGGAGGAAGTGATATTGGAAAATGAACTCAGGAACGAAGACATGGTAAGATGTGTTTAGTGGTCTCAGGAGGTTGAGATACTGAGTCATATTGAGCAAAAAGAAAACATTCGTGATGTGAAGATGAAGCAATCACACGAATTGAAAGTATTCATTTGGAAACCGTTTCAGAGTTTGTGTTACTCGAGGATGAGCAAGGTTTAAGTTCGGGGTATTTTGATGAATGCATATTCATCATGGAATTCAATTAGCACTTTGGGACAAATTCAACTCTATATATATACTATTTCACTCATTAAATATCAAAATGCATCATAATATGCAAAATTACTTAATTGATTCGATTATCAAGGTTTTAACTGAATTTATGTTGATTTAATGCAGGTCTTGATAAGGTTGAACAGTCAGCTGGGACCCACCTTCACTCACCATTCAGTTTCAACCATTCAGTCTCACCATTCGGTTTCGTCCATACGGTCTCAAGACCGAATGGACGTGCACACCTCAAGACCGTTTGAAGAGATTCGGTCTGCGAGATCATTTGTGAAGATTCGGTATGCAAGACCGTTTGTGGAGATTCAGTCTGTGAGACCGTTTGCGGAGATTCGATCTACGAAACTGTTTGTGGAGATTCGGTCTGCAAGACCGTTTGTGGAGTTCCGGTCTACGATACCGTTTGAATTTCCAAAACCAAATGGAGCTGGACAATGCAAGACCGAATGAACACACACACGTAGACCGTTTGCTGCAAGTGTGAAGACTGTTTGAAGGACACGTAGACCGTTTGCCCGCGAGGGATCGAGCAGCACCAAGGGCAGTATGGGAAATCAATCGCATAGACCGAATGGTCTCATATGCAGCAAAACCGTTTGCCACATGAAGACTGTTAGAAATATGAAGACCATATGAATGGCAGCAATGCAAACTGTGAAGACCATGCAAACTGGATGAGCAAGGAACCAAGACCGAATGATACACATGCATGCAGACCGTTTGCTTCTGCTGTCCACACAAACCGTTTAAAGCATGAAGACCGAGTTAATGGCAGATTCCTCTCTCTTTCTTATTCTTCTTGTTTCTCGCATCATGAGCGAGTAGTCACCTTTTCGTTGGGGTGCGGGGACTAGCCCCGCTTCCCATGCAATAATGTTCTTTTGATTAAACTCTCCATGGCAATGTATATAACTTTCCATTTCGTTGTTAGTTGGTACATTTGTAGTTGATTATCTACTTGCTTTCATCTTCGTCTCTCCCTTATTGCGAAATCTTCTATATATGGGACGAGATGGCGGTTTATAAGTTTGACTCCTTGACGAGAACTTCTGATAGGATTCCTTGAGGTCGTAAGTGTATGATCCATAAGGGGACAAGACATCTAGCCTAAGGTGACACTTCTGTGGTCTAAACATCCCTTAGGGAGGACCACAATCTTAGTTGGATTTTGTATCATCTAGTTTATCGTTGACGAAAGTTTGTAGATCTATCACCTACTCGCTTATCGATTAATGCGGTTGACTCCCAAACTAGAAATATAATGGGATTTCTTTGAGGTCGTAAGTGTATGATCCGCGAGGTGACGAGCCATCTAGCCTTCAGTGACGCTTCTGTGTACCTAACGCCTGTATAGGGGGCCCACAACCTTTGTTGGATTTCTGTATCTTCAGAGCCGTAAGTAAGTGATCCGGTTGGTGACGAGAAACCTGATGCCTAAGGTGATGCTTACGTGAACCTAACGCCCGTATGGGGGGTTTTGTAGCAGCTCTATTTGGATTGATATATCTTGCCTGGATTGTTTGCGATTGAATGTGTTTGTGTGTGTAACGGTGGTGAAACCCGATACCATACCAGAGATTCCATATCATTGATCTAAACCCAACTTTAATTCAGCTTTTACTTTCTTGCAATTAGTTTAAGTAACCTTAAATCAACCAATCGTTTCTCGAACTAGACTAGACTGATAAAGATTCTTAAAAATGTTGTCCTTTGGGTTCAATCATTAACTATACTATGATAAGACTCATCCACCTTCGGGTGGTATTATTGCACTTTGGTTTTGGTAAAAGCTCAGGGATTTCAACCCCGAGTGAGTTTGTTAGTGCGATAAAATCCCACATCAGTGCACCTTGATTTCTAACATGAGGGCACTTCCCTGGAGGATGGGGTCTATTGCACTTAGCACAACTGTCTCTTTTCTATTCATCACCAGAGGACTTCCTCTTCTTGTCAAACTCCCTAGGTTGAACCCCTAGGTAAGACTCCACAACCAAAGATTTATAAACCATCTACTGAAAGGTCAAAGGTTGTTGTGGAATGAGAGCAAGACCCACGTTGTAGTTGAGTCCTTGGAGGAATAGGTCATCCCTTCGCTCCTCACCCAAACCCACTGCATAACGTTCCAACAGTAGAAACTTTTGCACAAACACAAATAGATAAAGAACCTTGGTTCAAGCTATAAAACTCTGCTTCTTTCTTCTTTAGGGTAGCAGTGCATATATACTTTCCACAGAAGAGAGACAAAAACTCCACCCAAGACATGGTTGAGATATCTCTAGTCCTTACAATTCCATTCCACCAAACTCTTACTGGTCCTTCCAAGACCTATGAAGCAAGCCTAACCTTCTGATGTGGAGGACATGCCATACCATCAAAAGTCCTCTCTATGGATAACACCCAATCATCAGCTTTGTCGACCATCTCTATTTCACCTTCAGTCTTGAAGGAAGGTGGTTGCATATTCATGAACTCCATGATCGAGAACTCCTTAGGATTTTCAGGTATAGAGGGGTCTTTCATCTTCCCCACCATGAAAGAAGAAAAAACTTTTCAATACATGGACAACTCTTGCTCTGGAGAAATAACTACACCTGAACTAGCATAAGATGAGGTCCCCTGACCAAATCAAGCTGAGGGTCCTCTAACCATCTCTTCAAGTCTCCCAAAAGCTCATCTACAAGGTTGATGTCGAAGTTCACCTCTCCTTGATCTAACCTGGGGTTGGAAGCATACCCCACAAAAGAAGAGAAGAAAATAAAACATCAGCAAAAAGCTGGTATGTGTATACTAAAGAAAACTTTGAGCAATATAAGTTATAAGGACATCAAATATACATGATTCCCATGCAAGAGATAATGACTACCCCAAAAGAGGGCATAAAAGATAAGAAACACCACCATCATAAAAGAAGATACTTGCCATAAAAGAAATAATAAAGATTGTGCAATACTGGCATTAAAAGAAAGTAGGGAACACACGCCACAATCAACATCAATAATCTACATGCATGCGAGATAAGCATAGCCCTAGAACAATATAAACACAAAGGCGACTAAGTATAAACTTGAAACCTGATAGAGAAAGGAATACTGCTAATATTCCAATATATAAGTTGAGTATGGATTGCTGCCACACTCGATTACAGAGAATGGTATACTGCCACCCTCCTTAATAATCAATAGGGGATTACTACCCCCAAACCAATGTAATTTACACTACTCTAGTGCTACCGAATCACATAACATGTAAAATGTAGATGCAAGTAGAAAAGTATAGTTAGAACTGTACAATGTTGCCATCCCACAATAGACAACACAAACATATAAACATCCACTTCAAAGTGGGAACAAATCATTATATAAGACCAATATGCACCAAGGCACAAGATAGATATCAAGATAATATCCAAGTCCACAACAAGAAAGATAGTTCACATGAACCATGATATCAAGAGAATTGACATATGTGTAGGATAAAGTCAAAAGAATGATAAGATAGGTGAATTTCTCAACATAGAGGAATAGGGGATACAACATACCTCAATATCAGAGTCCAAAGGCCAAAGCACTTCTATATCCAAGTCTAGGTCACCAAAGAGCCTATTAAACACATATACAAATTTTTATGTCAATTCATACACATTAACCAAACCCTAGAAACCACCTTTTTATTAATGTGTGAATTAAGTTATCAAAACCACACCATGTTTTAGATTATACTTTTCTGAGTTCAAAGCATATTTTACTATATTTTTCTGACTTATAAACTATACATTATGATTTTTACAAGTTATTTCTTATTTAGGTTAATCCATTAAAATTACCTACCATAAATCATTGGATTTAGGCAACAAAAATGACACCATTAGAAAGCTTGCATTTTTCAAAATCTAACGAGTATTTTTTGTATTTTTTGATTAGCAAGTAATTAGTCATGCTTTTTTGAAAACCAACCAATCAGATAATTCCATGTCAGTAAAATCATTGGGAGAGGAAAAGAGAGAAAGGGAGAGGGTCGCGACTCTGAGTTGGCCCAATCAGGGATGGCCAACTTAACCGACCTCTCATCCAACTCAGCCAAACTAGGCGTAAAGCAAGAAAAGGAAAGTGAGGGAAATTATGAAATACCCCTAGTCGAAAAACAAAAAAAAGGAGAAGTGAAGGGGTAGAATCATGAAATAGAGGTTAGTCATGTTCTTTGTTTCCCATGAACCAATGAGCAAGAACAAACTACAATAGTCAACTCAAATCAAAATCTCAGATGCCAAAATGCACAGGCAAACTCACCACCAGGTTTGCCTCATACAAACAAACTCAAAGACACAAACCGAAAGTTCTTGGGTGCACGAAAGACCAGATTCTCCCACCTGCCATGACCGTAAAACAAAAGGAAAAAGGTAAAATGGGGGAAAACCAAAATCGGACCTTCACGAAGCAATTAGAACCAAAAGAAGATTACCCACACCTCATGAGCCAGCCACCAAACTTGAGCCTTCAACCTAGAAGTCAGGAACCGGCTGGCGAACTAGTGGGGGTGACCAACAAACAGTGGCAGAAGGCTAGTTTATGTATGACCAACTTGGAGTTGAATGAGGCCAAAGCGATGCCAGGGAACAAATCCCTATACTGAGACAAAGGTCAGGTGTGCATTTTCTGAAGGTCTGAAAGCTCGAGACGGCGAGGAGATGGGCTCGAAGCACATAACAGGGTTGAAATGGGGGAACAAGGGAGGCATATGTGGGTATGGGATCAGGTCATTAAAGTGCTATACTTATAGGGTCCATCAGTGTGGAAAAGCATGAGGAACATAGAGGTGAAGAAAGCAGAGGGAAAGGAAGAAGGGAAAGGGAGACAGACCCGAGTGAAGATCACGGTCGGGACCTTTGCACAAAATGGGTCGCGATGGACTCCTACCAAAGGTGGGAGATGAGCTGGGCATCATCCGATAAAAAATCAGAGGATCCAGATCAAACTCGAAAACTTTAAGAAAAATCAAATTCTGAATCATAACGTGATAAGGAAATCGAAAAAAATACTTTGCATTTAAATAATGTTTGATTAAATTTCTTTACTAAGCAAATTGAGGGTCCAAACATTAACCAAATTAGGTAACATTTTTCTCTAAGGTCAATTAAGGCATGTAGATTTTGATTATGCACTTAGTTTTTCCCTTTGGAAACTTTTAATGTGTTAAATAAATCAAAACCTATTTTCTCTTTCCCCCATCATTAATAACATTAAGGTTATCCAAATTTTATGAAACTTGACCCACAAGTCATATTTAATGTGTTGGATACGAATTTGCCATCAATTTTACACTTTGGTGTTGTTTGTATATTTATTTAATATTTTGAAGGTTCTACACACTTTCTCTCTCCTAATTTCACCTTTTAAGAAAACTTTCTCCAAATTGGATGAAAATTCACCAAAGGCTATATTTATTATTGAGATTATGAATCTAAGATTATTTTCCTATTTTGGAGTCATTTATTATTTTATTTGATATTTTGGGGGAAAACACACATCTTTTCCAATTTGAATTAAATGAATTATTATTATGTGAATGAAGTGAAACTTGACTCCCAAGGCAATTGGGACCCAAGGAACATGATTTTAAACTTAGATTTTACTTTTGGAACTTCTTTTTATGAGATAGGTCATATGGCCCATTAGTTCATTATTTAACAAATTATATTCTTATTATCTCCATGTGTGTCATATATGATTATTAAGCATGATTTGTTATATTACACTTCTTGTGGCACATTTTAGATTTCATTATTATCTTAAATTACACATATTAGCTTATCCTTGTTTACCTAAGTCAAATGGGTCAAATTTCTAAGGTATGATTCTAGTTCTGGTATGTTACAATAAGGATGCTCTATTCAGTCATGCATTTATTCTTAAAGACTTTGACAAAATATCCATAAGTAATGTTAGATAAAGTGGACAATATATAAATCTTGACTAGATTCATGGTTCTTTTGTATGTCACAACTATTTGGCTAAACTACTTGATTTCTTAAACTACCCATGGGTTCATTGATTGAAACCATAACCACATCATCTAATCATACTCCTAGAATGGGAAATTGGTCTTATTACTAATGCTCATAATCAGTGTAATGTTAGAACATGACAGAAATTGAGGCAAATAGCTCAAAAGTACCTAGATTTCTATCTCATATTCAATGATACCTTCATCCATGCCCATGCTTCAATAATTAGAATCCATATCTTGTATGCTACACACATCACAACCACATATTCATATAATGTTCCAACATATAATTAATATTATAGTTATGATGTAATTATTATCACGATCAAAGTATTGACAACATGTTGTAAGAATGGTAAACAACAAAAAATAAGGCAACTGGAAATATTGTATGATACCTTTATCCATACTCACCTATCATAGATCAAGATCAATATCTAGAACTATAATTTACTTTTGACATGATTTGTGATAGAGAGCATTATAAAAATTCCATGAAAGCATACACTTCTAATATTATTAGAATCAATGAACTCATGATCCCGAACCAGATTGCTTTATGCTTAATACTGACGTTGCCACAGGGAATAAAGAAGAAACTATTGCACTACTAGCTCAGAATAACATGAGAAGGTGGTGTGAGAGCTATGGGGAGAGAATCAACACCAAATGCATTATAGAAGCATAACTTTCTGGTATTCATATGGCCTTAGGGTATGCAGAGAAGAAAGGGCTAAGTAGTGTGGTTGTGGAGATTTATTGCTTGACTACGATGATGATCTTGGAAGAAGACATCAAAATTTACTCTAAGTTGGCTCGATGGTCTCTCATGATTCAAATATAGAGAGAAGGTTAATTAAGTACTTATGCAAAGAGAAGAAGGTAGTTGCTAATGAGTTAGCTAAAATTCATCAAGGAAATAACAACATGATTCACAACTATGTGAATCCACCTCCATAGATTTTGAATCTTTTGTCTCAAGTATCCTGTAATGGTAGTAGTACTACTGTGTTTAATTATGTAAAAAACTATTACGGTATGTAATTTGAACTCAAATTTTCTTGCAAGAGGAAGGCAATATGAATAAATAGCTTCCTGATTTCACTAAAAATGAACTCATAATAACATGTAAGAATAAAATGCTCTATATCAACACTTAAATTTCTATATCATCTTGAATTGAGATCTTAGTCTTTGGACATTCCTTTAATAAGGCCTTAAGAACACATTAAAGCTCCAGAGTTCCAGTGCCGCCATATTTTTTGTAGATCTAGAGCAAGAAACCTATTGTGTTAGTAGTAAATGTACCATCAAGATGTCCCCTCTCTACCTTTGAGACTAACAGAGCTGCACACCTACTAGTCAGTGAAATGAAAAATGTGTTCCTAAAAATATATAGAGGATGCCAATCCAATCATTCTTCTGTCATTATTTTGTCATATCAACTAAATGCCAACTTCAATTCACCAATATCCACTGACCTCCCATTTATGTCCAAGCTAACTGCACCTAGAGAGAAGGAGAATCTGATGCACACATAAATATACAATTTTATATACTACTTAGGGTGATTTTATGACTTGATTGGTTTGAAATACACAATTTTTATTCATTTATCACCAATGGTATATCATTATACGTGCATCAATCTTTATTAATTTGCACACATTCTGGCATATTCTATTAAATGATTGTTTGGCCTAATGCATTTTTTATTTTTATTTTTTAAACATAAATTATAGAGGTTTGAACTAACTTGTATGCTAGAGGCACAAATTTTTTTTCTTCCACAAGTGTTTAATTGGATCAAGTTGTACTTTGGATTAGCTGTAATCTAGATCAGAGTTGGTGCAATGACAAGTCTTCGGTGGCACTGACCTCGCTTGCATAAAATTATGAAGATGTGGTCCACCATGTCAGTGGCACTGACTTGATGTCAGTGGTACAACATTGGAATTACATGAAATGCCATGATTTAATCTCTAAAATCTAGTAATTGTTGTTTTGACTTCTATTTTTGGGTCAATTATGACATAAGGACTAGACGACCATCATATCATACATCATTAGCTACCTCAAAACATGATGAGTAGAGAGTAAGAAGTAAAGAAGGAGAAATCATTATTCTCCTATAGTAAAGATGTATTTTGACCTTGGAAATTCTAGTGGATCACACTCCAACTCACAGAAGAGATTAATTATTGGTCTTACCAGGTTTATATAATTTTTAAGCATTTCTCTTCTCTTTGAAAATTATCCATGGCACAATGTTGATGTTGGTTATATGCCTGAGAGCTAGACATATGATGATTGAATGGGATTCGTTATACTTGATTTGATCAATAACTAAGGCATTTTTGTTTATTATATTTAGTTCAATATGAGATAATGACTAAACATGATAATGCACTAAGAAGTATTAGTCAATGACATGTAACTTTGGGTTGAGATCTAAACATGAGATCATGTATATGATAGGAGTATTCATTCTTATATAAATACATAGTCATATATTATTATAGAAATGAGGACAACAATGATACATAAGATTAGTATGTGTATTTACCGATGACTACATCTCATTGGTCATGATACTTAATATCAAGTGAAATACATATGTACTTCTTGATGAACAAGTGTACTAAACTTTCCCATCTTGTGTATGATATGTGGAAATGGTGGTCATCGTCATATTTCAATATGATGGTGGTGACTGTGATCCTTATACCTGAAGTCACTACAATGACCACATTTTTTCCAGTGTACTTTAATACTACTCAACTTGACCTTGAATAAGAGTTTCCATAAAAGTAGTACTTGTTTGCATTGTGACACATTTAGATTATTGTGAGTGATGTAGAAGGAAAAAATCCATCCTATGCGAATGATATCCTATCCACTTAATGAGTAATACTATGAAATGCATGGTCATTTTGTCAATATTTGTTACTAATATCATATGTATCTCAAATATTCTACTCTTTATAGGAACAAATACTGAACATTAAAAGGATGATTATTCCATGCCTTAGATCCAATATAGATATTAGAGTCAATGAGTACCATTACTACAACACATGTTGTAATATAAGGCTGAAGTTCTTCTCCAACTTATCTAATTACATGAGTGGCAATGGCATATTTTTACATACCACTCATTGTTTGTGAAGTTATAATATGATTATATACATCACTACCAATGTAATGTGGAGCCCTATAGGGACACAGTACATAGGATGCACAAGGAATATAAGTAAAATTATGGATACAAGTTAATTGGTTAGTAAAAGGTTTAGGTGATCAATTATAATAATCATAGATAGTCTATAACCTTAGAGAATCAACTAGAAACTCTAGTTGATATATTGGACGAGAGCCCCAATAAACAACTAGGAAGGCCATTTGACCGACTAGACAAGTTCAGCCCAGTCGATCAACTGAAAGTCCAATCAATTGATTGGATAAGATTTTTCAACCAACTAAATAATTCTATAATGTCACAACGATGTTCAGTCAAGAGAATGGCCTAGCTGTTAGCAAACAAGCCGCTTAAATATATTCACTGACTTTTTCGTTCTCAATTTCAATTAGAAATCCCATTCTCTGCACTCCACTATTTAAATGGACATGACGACCATGCTCTTGATTTCATGCTTTGACATGTGAACCCTAATCATCATTACCCCAAGGGAGAGAGAGAGAAGAAGTTAGTTCATGATGTTATCACATTGCCAACGTTAATGTCGTTCCTTGCCTGTTTGCTCAAGCAACACATCTAGAAGTCACTGCCATCTATGTAGCTTACGTAGAAACACAAAAATTAATAGACTACATTGGGAGGATGCCATCAACCACTATCCATGTATCATCATCAATGACACAAAAATGAGAAATGTCATCAGACTTTCTCCTCAAAAAGGTATATCTCACACCCTTCCTTCCCAACACACCGTTAAGTATGAGATATTTTTTTTAAAAATAGGAACTTTTTTGTTGCTTCTGTTTCATTTGACGCCTCCATTTTGTGATAGTTGAACATGTGAGGCTAACTTCCTTTATCTTTAGGACTAGGGAGTAGCCATGTGTGATTATGTACTTGAAAATTAATATTTTCAATATAATTTTGTTGTTTTTGATTTATTGAAATCATATTGATTGCTGTTGTTTATTCTTAATTACCAAAGTAAAAATTTTAGATAGTTCTAGATTTGATAAGAGAATCAATTATCAATGAATTTTAATTAACAAAATAAAAAATTTCTACAATAGTAGGCGTACAATTGTAAGGGAAGAACCTAAAGACCAACATTAATCAATTCAAGCTATAATACGAAACACTACAAAAGTAGGTTTTGACTAATTTGAAAATGACATTAGTCTTCAAGAGGAGGTAGTACTAGTTAGAGATCCCTATTAAGAAAGGAACAACTATATGTTAATATGTGAGTAAAATCAAGTGTAGTTAACACTATGGTGAAATATGAAACCTAGAGATTCCATTCGTTCTGATTTAAGTTAGCCTTTAATATGCTTAGTTTATTTTAATCTTAAGTTCATAATCCAAACACAATCTACATTTTATTCAATATAGCTGATTGTAAATAGTTAGTAGTAGCTTTTGGGGCTCCAATTCTCTGAGTTTGAGAAATGGGGACTTATTTTGTTCCCATATTACTTCAACTGACACATGGTTATTGCACACACAATTTTTGCATGTTAAATTTTTGACACCATTGCTAGGGAAGGGAAACCACTAGCACTACGATGCTAGGAATGTCCACTCTAGGATAATTTTTATTTTTATTTTATTATTATTGTAAAATGTACTTGTAACATCTCTTGTATCATTTGATTCTTGCACTTTGTGATCTACTTTAGGTGCCAATGTATGATACACATGCACTCAACATTAAACACAAATAAGATAGAACTGGTTGAGATGCAGGATGCAAATGAAGATGTAGAAGTTGTTCCATAGCTAGAGCATGAGCAAGAACAAACCACATAAGAGAGAATTAAGACCTCTACAACCACAACCCAGTAGGGTACCATTAGAAGATGAGAAGTGAACATAGAAATACACGATTCATCCTAGTCTTGTAGCACAGGTGAAAGCTTAAGACTTTCATGGACACATGTGCAAAGATCCCATGCAACATATCATCAAATATGTTGAATGCTATGATACAATGAAAATTGAAAGGATGACAACTACAACAATATACCTAAAGCTCTTTCTATTTTTCTTGATGGATAAAACCAAGATGTGGTTTGACATTTTGCATTTAAACTCAATAGAGATATGGGATCAGATGGTGAAAAAAAATATTTGAATGTTACTTTCCACCTTAGAAGAAAACAAAGCTCATGGAAAAGATTCAAATCTTCAACAAAGGGTTCTATGAGTCTTATTGTAAAGCATGGGAGCAAAATTAAGATATTGAGGAAGTGCCCTCATCATAATGTGTTTGACTTTGATCAAGGAAAGATTCTCTATAATGGTTGGCATGTAATGGAGAGGACCACAACATACTTATATGAGTAGGATTTGTGAATAATTGAGGTCCAGATGCAAAGTAATTAAGAAAAATATGGCTGTAAACCAGTTATGGGGTGATGATGTGAACACCAGAGTTGAGGAAGGAGTGTAACCGAATCAAAGAAGATGCCTAAAATGAATTCTCAGATGGGTGCATTGACCAAATAGTTGGGGACCTTGAACTCCAATGACACACAACCCAAAATAATAAATGAGTATCATGGAGTAACCACCCCAACTTCTTGTAGAAGGTTACAAAAAATTTCTATAATTATTAACCTACTTCTCAATTGCAACAACATCAACAACCACCTTAGGGAGGTGGAGGACCAAACCACCTAGAATGTCTAGAGGAAATATTTGGGAAAGATATGTAGAAAAAAAGTCCTATTCTAACCAGTCCTATAGGGAGAAGCATAACCAGGGGTCCCAAATATGCAATCTTGTGACACATATATCTGAGTTGGTATACAATATAGAAGATATGAAAAAGACAACACAATAGGGGTTCCTTGGAGATACAAAGGTCTTCCACAACAACCAACAAGAAAAAAATCACACGGTTCACTACAAAAATCATTAAGAAGGAGAGGGTTACATAAGAAGATGCAAGGCATTATCTAGAGTCATATATAGTTACAACTAATCTAGTAAAGGAAGAGGAAATTCTATTTTCTGAATAGCCATCTGAGCCAATATAAATAAAAGATATTACTGATCCCAACTTAGGGGAAGGCACAACCTACAAGTCCACATACATACCACCGCATCAAAGACAAATTTTTGTACCTATTTATTTCCCCAAAATCCTTAATAAAGGCAAGGTAGATAAAAATTCTATAAGTTTCTAGACATTTTTAATAAGCTTCGCATAAATCTCCCATTGGTTAAAGCAATTGAGTAGATTCCCACCTACAACAAGTTTCTCAAAGACATCATCAAGGAAAAAGATAGAATGCAAATTAAAATATTGTCACACACTTGCTTATTACCCAAATCCTCACTCTAAATGACTACAAAGTCAATGGAGACAGGACCTAGGCATTTGTCTCTAGCATTGTATTAATAAAGTGGGAATGCAGAAGCGTAGCAACTTAGCATAGATGAACAAATGTCAGGTGTACTTGTTGTAAGATCCCTAGTGTACCTGAGCATACTTGTGTATATTTGACTCTCAAATTGTAATTGAAATCTTGTAATAAAGAATGTTGCTTAATAATATTATTGAATGCTAAGATTATGTTGGTTTCTTTATCTTG
The DNA here is from genome assembly GCA_963693085.1 of Alisma plantago-aquatica. Lineage (NCBI taxonomy): Eukaryota > Viridiplantae > Streptophyta > Magnoliopsida > Alismatales > Alismataceae > Alisma > Alisma plantago-aquatica. The sequence goes on along the minus strand of OY856409.1, from coordinate 1,666,738,845 downwards.
TTATCTGCTCATGTATGCTAAGATTTTACGCTTCCGCATTTGCACTTTGTTAATACCATGCTAGGGAAGAACGCCCAGGTCCTATTGCCATTGACTTTGTAGTCATTTGGAGTTAGGGTTTGGATAATAAATGGGTCTGTGATAGATGGTATCAACACATGAACATTAACTACACCAAACATTTCTCACATGAAACACAAACTAAACACAACCTTACATCTCAACCCTAGAAACTTGATGAGTTGTCCTTTGTGGAATAAGTTGACTTATCCTCTAGTTTAGAACCTTAATTTTCTAGAACTAGGTGTAGACATGTGTGATATTTAGAATCTTTCTTTTCTCCTCATTCTGTCATGTAGTATGGGATGTATGTGTATTTAATGAGAAAAGGGAGACCTTATTACAAACCTAGACATATGTTTGTGGTATGTGCTTAGGGAAACTACACAAGTGTGGACCATGTTCTTGCTAGTTATTTAGGTGTCATAATACTAGACTGCCTAATGAGTGTGGTAACTTGTTTTGGTTTTGGTTTTATTCACATGCAATATGGTGGTTTACATCGCCTATTTCAATGATGGACAAAACATATTTCAAATATTAGTATATATGATGAAAAATGTTACCACACACAGAAAGGCAGTGAGTATCCATGTAACCTAAGAGGAAGAGATGTAACATCAGTCTAGATGAGAGTGTTTAGATTCTAGTTATGTCTCTAGAGTTGTCTAGAGCCATGATATAGGTTAGGCTAGTGAGTAGCCTAGATAACCTAAGATGATGATGATAATGATGATGATGATGATGATGATGATGACGACGACGACATGATGATGATGATGATGATGGTGATGGTGATGGTGATGGTGATGGTGATGGTGATGGTGATGGTGATGGTGGTGATGGTGATGGCGATGATGATGGTAATGATGATGATGATGATGATGATGACGACGATGACAATGATGATGATGATGACGACGACGACGATCTTGGTTCTTGATACGTTTAATGTTGGATGATTCAAGTATGATTTGATGAAATGAGACGAGCTTTTCCATGCAACCCTAGCTAAATCTAGCACCGTGTTTAATGTATATGGCTTGGTTGATGTGCCAAACATAGTTGGTGGGTTGGTATGCTTTCTTGTGCCTAGTTTGGTACATGTTGAGATGTGACACATGAAATATGATTCTGGACCAACATAGGCCTCAATCTCTTTACAAAGGAGAACATCTAGCATGGGACATATGAAAATGAGGAACTCGTGATCTGGGTCAACCCGACATGGGAGAAGGTTAGAGTAACTAACCTCCAAAACATATGAAATGTTGAAAAAAATGTACACGATAAAATGCATGAGGATGAGTCCATATCTAGACTACTTCTAAGTATATGATTTGAGTCACCTAGTGCGTGGTTCCTTCAATAAATTTGAACCTAATATTTCCTATGAAAATACCTATCCCTAGAGAAAGAGGTAATGGAATATATGATGCTTGCTATATAGGTGAGGCAGATGTCCCAAGACCCTAAAACAATAAACATGTTGTGTGATCTCCATGATGAGCCTCATACTCGGTTAGTGTTTATATGTAAAGGAATCTAGTGGTTTCCCTTGTTTCTTGGAAGTTGGATAGAAATTTTATTATGGGTAGATGGTTGTGGTTAGCATGTTTTGTTGGACATAGATTGGTCTTAGCTTGAGTGGTTTAGGCATGCAGAGCTCCTTTGAGATACAAGTGATATATGTATGAATCCTTGAAGTTGATGATAATGTTATCCCTCAATTGATGCATGATAAATGACATAATCTAACTTAGGTTAAATTTGAATATGTACGACAAGTCACTGTCACAAGATAGACCTAATATGAAACCATACTATGCATGAAAGAGATAAGTTTGAATTGATGGACTTGATACAACAATGCCTTTAGATATTAGCTCAAGTAATCATGGATACAATTCTTGATTTCAGATATGGAAAAAAATTAATATAACTGGTGATAATTGGTAAAATCTTCAGGGGGAAATAAACATGCATGAAATCTACTGTAATAATGAAATAAAAGTTCGATGTTAACCCTAATTGAATGCTAAAATGATGAATACATTCATTTTAGAGACTGATAACATATATTTTGATAACACACTTTGGGGTTGAATGAGTACATGAACAAAACCCTCATCTAGTGGGGAGTAAATGATTTGAAAATGCTAATGTCAAGATGATGTCATGATATGATGAAACACCAAGTAAGATGAATATAATTGGGATGAGAACACCCTTAGTAATGACAACCTTTGTATGGAACACATGACAGGGGATGCCTCTACACGTATATGGTGGTTAATTAACATAAGCTTTATGGCCTTTGACCCTTGGGTGAGATCTTGGATGATATTTAAGGATGAAAGTTCTTTTAAGGAGGGAAGGATGTGAGAAACTCACTTTTCTCTATCATTGTTTATACTCTTTCTCTCTATTTTAGTAACCCATCTCACTCAATTTAAGCTCAATTCCATAGTTTGAGTGTGATGGCACTTCATTTGTATGACATCAATGATCGATTTTATAATGTGGGACATTTATTTGCATTCTTGAGATAAGTTCCACACTTTAATATGTATCCATATTGTAAGTGAAATGAAATCTCACAATGTAAACAACCAGATATCTAATGAATTTCATGTTGTAGAGTACTCAATTATCTTTCAAACAGGACATAAATCATCTTAATAAACCATCATAGATCAAGTTATGGGCATTCAAAGTTGACTCAAATTTCATTTGATATACTCAATTTTATTCCTTCTTGACCCAAGTTGGGCCTTTTAGGAGCCGCGGCCCAATAAACGGGGGGAGCAAAACAATGTCAACAATCCATTATTTCCTGATCTCACCAATCACGCTCATCCTTTTGAAACAAATCAGACCCTAACATGAGTTCCCACATATCAGCCCCCTTTGATCCAACAGATAGGGTCTTTCCTTCCTTGTCTGTATGGTGGCGATGGAGATGGTGTTTCACCACCTCGACTCCACTTAATGCCACCCATTTTCACCACATTTTGCTCGTTAATGCCGCCAAACTCAAATTTGCTCCTCACTCTTCCATTTCCACCCTTTTATCCCTCTTCTGTGAACCATAACACCCTCAAACACTTCATCCATAACCCCTAGAAAACCCTAGATTCTATCTTGGGTTGTTGGCATAGCAGAAACTTAACCCTCTTTGGAAACAACTGTTGTGGGATCAATTGTGCAAAGTCAATCCATGATCGACCGGATGCTTTTCGGGGGCCCTGGCCCCCGCCTTGGCTTCCTTCCACCTTCTCTGTAGAGAAGTCACTCACGCTTCTTCATTGTGCATGGAAGGTTGGGCGCAAGAAGGGGATGAAGTGCGTCATTGGATCCAGGGCATCCAGTCCTTGATGGCCCAGATTTGGCTGGCAACCTCCTCTCCTCTCAAACCGCACCCATTCATGGGCCTGGGTGTTGGGATCTCATTGACCGTGGTTTACTAGGTGAATTGGGAGCTCCACATGCATGCTAGGGAGGCAATGTCAGATCGCCCATCAGCGGCCACGTTCAATCAATGAATAAAATCAAATGGTAACACCTCAAACTTGTATTTCTCTATAGATCTTTCTAAAATTCATAACTTTCTAATCCTAAGGCTAAAATGGGAAAATTATATAGAAAAATGATCCCTCAACGAGATCTATATAGTGGGCTTGATCCTAGATCCTAAATCTAATGTTTGTTCTCCCAGTTCCCTAAATGATGATAACCCTAATCTTTTAGAGTAAGGTTTGTGTGTTTAGATGATAAACTTGGGATCTTTGATGCTCAATTTTCCCTCTAATACCAAAATTAGTAACTTGATTTCTATTTGATATTAATGATGACCCTAAGCATCCTGGTTGCTCTTATGTTAGCCTAAATGCACATATTTGACATATCATAAATATTAATGAGGTACCTTGTCCTAATTGACTAATCTTGATTCTAAATGACATATAATGCCTAACAAACTTTGAAATCAGTAACCCTATGACTTTTCAAGAACTAATGATCCGTGATGTCCCTCTTATATAGTATGTGGTTATATATGACTCTAAGTCCACTAGTTATGACATAGTGTGACACATATTATTTGGTTGCCTTGCCTATACTCTAATATCAATATGGGTCCTATTGTTATGCTCTCTCCTCTCAAATCAGAGTTTAATCCTGATATTCTTGACCCCTTGTATGTGGATGTCCTACATAAGTCTTATGTTGACCCTTGATGGCATACTAAATATGACGATGTGTGCTTATATGTTGAAACATGGATACTCATGGTTGGGAATATTATTTTCTAGACCCTAGGTGACATCCACCTATATTGGAATGTGTTTCTTATGGCCTATTTTTTCTGATCTAAACCATTTTTGATGCTTGGTTCTCATGCCTTTATGAATCTTGACCATTTTTTCCCTATTGTGAGTCCTTTGGCCTTGAAATGTGCAAGTAACTTAAACCTTGAAATGATCATATAAAATGCATGGAACCTCTAAATGACATGAAACTCGATCCACAATTTCATGATGACCCCTAAATCAGTATAAGACCATAAAACATGTAGTTAAGAAACTTCAAACCTAACTTGGCCAAAACCCTAAAATGGATATATTAGGGCTAATGATGAGAATCTAATGCATGTATACAATCTTGTTCTGGTTTGGCTTGTGATCTATATGGTTAGGTTAAGTTAATAATATCTAAATTAGGTATGGGCTTTAAATAATTATATGACTATGGATTTCTTGCTTGAAATGTGATACATATGTATGCTTGTTTACTTGATCAAATATTTTCATGCAGTATTGTAGTATTGTACTCAATGTTTGTCTTGTGTCGTTGTTTTATAACTTGCAAACATAATATAGAAACTCCATTATACAAACATTGTGCACCTGCATGTATTCTCAAGATAAGGAGATGAGGTTGGGCATCCTACTTGATTTGTCAAGATAGGGTGAACCATGTCGATAAAAGGGTTAGATAATCTTGAGCACCCTGAAGGACTCTTCTAATGGGAAGTAGTCAAAAGCCTTATGATTTATGATGTTGTTGGTATAATTGGAGTAAAATGATATAAAGAATGGGATCTCACTTTGCTAAAATCTTAACTTGTTTATTCTTATTCATCTACTTCAACAACTCTTTTCAAATTATGCAAAGCTTATGTATATGTATCCTTTAGCCGTACACATCAACACCTTGTGTGTTGACCCATCTTATTTCAAGTATTTTATAGGTTTGGAGATGGATAGAAGTTGATGGGATCAACGAGCTATGTCAGGTGCACTTGTTGTAAGATCCCTAGTGTACATGAGTAGACTTTTGTACATTTGACTCTAAAATTGTAATTTAAATATTGTAACAAAAGAATCTTTCTTTATAATATTGTTCAATGTTGATATTATTTTGGTGCCTTCATCTTGTTATTTGTTCATCTATGCTAAGTTGCTACGCTTCCGCATTCCCACTTTGTTAATACCAAGCTAGAGACAGAAACCTAGGTCCTGTCTCTATTGATTTTGTAGTCATTTGGATTTAGGATTTGGGTAATAAGTAGGTGTGTGACAACATCTTAATTTGCATTCTATATTTTTTCTTGATGATGTCTTTAAGAAACTTGTTGTAGGTGGGAATCTACTCAATTTCTTTAACCAATGGGAGATTTATGCGAATATTATTAAAAATGTCTAGAAACTTATAGAATTTTTATCTACCTTGCCTTTATTCAGGATTTTGGGGAAATAAATAGGTACAAAAATTTGTCTTTGATGCGGTGGTATGTATGTGGACTTACATGTTGTGCCTTCCCCTAAGTTGGAATCAGTAATATCTTCTATTTTTGTTGGCTCAGATGGCTATTCAGAAGATAGAATTTCCTCTTCCTTTACTAGATTAGGTGTAACTATATTTGACTCTAGATAATGCCTTGCATCTTCTTATGTAACCCTCCCCTTCTTAATGATTTGTTAGTGCACAATGTGATTTTTGCTTGTTCCCCTAAGTGAGAACGTGGTCCACACTTGTGTAGTTTCCCTAAGCACATACCACAAACATATGTCTAGGGTTGTAACAATGTCTCCCTTTTCTCATTAAATACACATACATCCCATACTACATGACAGAATGAGGAGAAAATAAATATTCTAGAGATCACACAAGCCTACACCTAGTTCTAGAAAATCGAGGTTCTAAACTATAGGATAAGTCAACTTAGTCCATAAAGGACAACTCATCAAGTTTCTAGGGTTGAGATGTAAGTTTGTGTTTAGTTTGTGTTTCATGTGAGAAATGTTTGGTGTAGTTAATGTTCATGCTCTAGCACCATCTGTCACGGACCCATTTATTATCCAAATCCTAACTCCAAATGACTACAAAGTCAATGGCAATAGGACCTAGGCATCCATCCCTAGCATGGTATTAACAAAGTGCAAATGCGGAAGCATAAAATCTTAGCATACATGAGCAGATAACAAGATAAAGGAACCAACATAATATTAGCATTCAACAATATTATTAAGCAACAATCTTTATTATAAGATTTCAATTACAATTTGAGAGTCAAATATACGCAAGTCTGCTCAGGTACACTAGGGATCTTACAACAAGTACACCTGACATAGCTCGCCAAGCCCATAAACTTCTAGCCATCTTTGAACCTATAAAATACATGAAACAAGATGGGTCAGCACACAAGGTGTTGAGTATAGGGCTAAAAGATACATATACATAAGATTTTTTTTGTGTGAAATACTAGCCTAGACTGGTTACAAGCTGCAATGCGTTACATTAGACGAAGAAAGCTGAAAAGGAAAGGATAAAGCCTCATCTTCAAGCTCATCCTGGAGTTGGAGAGGGCACGGGGGCCACACTCCCAAGCTAGTTGGTTGCTTAAGACATTGTTTTGCTAACCGGTCCGCAAGTTTATTCTGGTTCCGATTAATGTGGTACACTGGAGGAGTAAGGTTATCTGAAATGAGTCTTCTGATAGCTTGGACTAGTAGCTTGTACTTCCCAGGTGTTAAGTCCACTTCACTAGTCCATTTAGCGGCATTCTTGGAATCAGTAAGGACCAACCCAAGCTGTAGATGTTGCTCTGCTAAATATTCCATCCCATGTTTGACTGCCATGAGCTCACCTCTCATAGGGTCGGTGCCTCTTCCTCTCCAGGTCTTCCTGATAATCCAGTTACCATCTACAGAGCATGCAACCAGGCTTGTAGCTATTAAGTTCATCGCTTTTTTTACTACTGTGTCAACATGTAACAGGACGTCACTGTTGGGATAAGAAGAACCAAACCTTGTAGTGCTTGTAGTTGGTGGGTCTGTTCTGTTGGATTTCTGGAAGGCTTCTTTAGCGATGCGAGTATCCGATCTGTAGTTTGTTTCCAACACCGCCAGTAGAAGTTGATGATTCTCGAAAAAGAAAGTGTTCCTAGCCTTCCAGAGCCACCAGCAGGCTATGGCGAAGGTTTGGGGCCATTCAAGGACTCTGTTTAAACCCTTGCGATTGTAGGTGACCCAATCCACTGTCGAGTTACTCTAGAAGAAAAGAGTGGCCTCGCTAGGTAGCAACTTCATCCACAAGGCTTTGACCGCCGGGCAGTCCCTAGTGGCATGGAGAATAGATTTAGAATCCTACTGGAATCTAGGACACGAAGCGTCCGTTGTGAGTTTCGTTATGGTGCACATCTCATTTGTTAAAAGCCTATTGTGATAGATTAACCATAGGTTCATCTTAATTATGTGTTGAATTGGTTGTCTCCAAATGGCACAGACTGCAAAATCTTGATCAATGGGACTCTCGTTCGTGAGACTCCTGTAGAAAATAGTCCGTCTATAGTGAGCTTCCATATCCTTTTATCTCCACTGTATTCATGCCTAGGAGGGGGCATGCTTAAAATATCCTCTGTGGATTCATCCGCAGACCAGTGATTTAAGAAATCCTTGTCCCAGTGTCCCTCATCTGAGACTAGGCTCTCCACCTTCAAGTCGTTTAAATCATTTGGAATTATCTTTCCTACTTTCACCACTGGTTGAAAACCTTCTCCAATCCTGGAGTCGTTCCATATGTTAATGTCATTGTTGGAGATCAGAGCCATTCTTGAGTTTGTCAGGAAGAAAGGGAGAAGAGATTTAATGCCTCTCCACATGTGCGAGATGGGCTTGCTTTGAGTGTTATGTCCTCCGTACTTGGCTTGCATGAGGGCTATCCAGGGAATTTGTAGTTTTTGTGTGAAGCTCCAGGCTAGTTTAGCAACCAAAGATTTGATAAAGTCTCTCGCAGGCTTGATGCCAAGGCCGCCCAAGTGTCGTGGAAGTGTGACCTTATTAGAAGCAGTGTAAGAGATACTCCAGATGAAGTTCCTTGTGAGTTGATCGATCCTAGAAACAATGGAGATAGGTAGGATGGCAGTTTGCATTGCATAGCATGATTGTGAGAGAATGACTGACTTTGAGACAAAGATAGAAAGCGATGCTGCCAACTTGTGATCTTGCCATGGACTCATTTAATGAGAAAATGAAAGTGTTCCTTACTCTTCCTCTTATGTATGATAGGTACCACTAGGCTGCATCCAATGTTTGAGGTTTCCTTCATATCCAGAATTCAACTTCTTCTCGATCTGGCACTCCGAGGGGTGTTGGTGGAGAAAAATATGGAGGATTTTTCATTAGACAAGAATTGCCCTGATGCTTTGCTGAAGAGTCGAAGACAACGTTTTATAACCCGAGTCTGTTTTGGGGTAGCTTCTCTGAAAAGGATAATGTCATCCACGAAGCACACATGGGAGAAGGAGAGATGTTGCCTTGTGAGTTGAACCGTCTTCCATTCACCCCTAGAAACTTGGTCCTCAATGAGTTGGATGAATCATTCGAGGCACAAGACAAATAGATAGGGAGATAAGGGATCTCCTTTCTTGACTCCACATGAAGGTTTGAAGGTGCTGATAATGTCACCATTCCACAGAACTGATGATTCACCTAAAAGAAGCAATTGCATGATGATAGAGATAACATTAGGCGGTATACCTGTTCTTTGGAGTGTGTCTTCCACAAAGGACCATCTCATCTTTTCAAAATCTTTGATGAGGTCGAGCTTGAGCAAAAAGTAGTGTTTATGACATTGTTTGGACTCTAGCAAACTAATGATTTCTTATATGAGAATCACATTGTCACCAATCTTCCTCCCTGACACAAAGCTGGATTGGAAAGGTGAGATCCATCTCGACATAAAGGGCTTTAATCTTGTAGCGATTACTTTGGATAGAAGCTTAATGCAGACGTTGTTCAAGGATATTGGTCTGCGTTGGTGTTAGGTTTCTGGATGGGGGGTCTTGGGTATGAGTACAAGCGTTGAGTTGATGCAACCTTCCTCGAGCGGGGCCCCATTGAAGGGGGCTTGGATGAACTGGACTATCTATTGTTGTAGAAGACTCCAATTCTTCTACATGACGGCCGCATCGATGCCAATCAGGCCTGGCGCCTTCAGTGGTGCCGTGGTGCGAAGAGTCTGCCAGATTTCATCCACAGTCGGAATTTTCTACAATCCAGCTACCTCCTGTGCCGAGAGCGGGAAGAAGGCTTTGATAAAGGATGGGCAAGCTTGATGGCGCACGACTGTTGGCTGTTCTTGGTACACGTTAGCAAAGAAATATAAAACAAGATGATTTAGGTCGGCACCTTCCTCCACCCACTTGCCAGCGTTGTTCTTGAGCTTTGTAATTTTGTTCTGCCTCCTTCTTTCTTTGACAGTGGTATGGAAGAAGCTTGTGTTGTTATCTCCTAGAGCCACCCAGTCACATCTTGCTTTTTGTTTCCAGTTGGCTTCCTCCCTTCTCAGAATAGCATCAAGCTCCACTTGGATATCCATCGTGTTCTTGGTGATGATGGGATCATATTGGATGGAAAGTTGAAGCTGATTCCATCGTATTTGGTTGCCCAGTTGGTCCTTCTTCCTGTTGTCTTCTTTCCTTACTCGAGTAGCCCAAGCGGATGCCCTCTGGATGAAGGTGCAGCTAGCTTTAACTAGTGAGGCTTTGGCATCCCAGTTCTTTAGAAGAAACTTCTTAAACCCATCTGTCAAATTCCAGCTGGCCAGCATGCATTGTATGGGCTTCCTCCGAGACCCCACCACAATGGAGGAAATGAGGAGAGGAGCATGGTCGGAGTGGTTCTTTTCCAGCACCAAAATCAGCCCAGCTATAGAGGATTCTAACTAGGCCACATTGCCCATGGCTCTGTCTAATCAGTTGTGGAGTAGCCCTCACCGGAAGGACGTACGTGCACCATCCGCTCCGAGGTCGTAAAGCTCACACTGTTGCATAGCCTCCACAAAATCGTGGCTATTTGCATTGTCAAATGTCGTGCCGCCAAACTTTTTGGATCTAAACATAATGACATTGAAATCACCCACCACCACCCAAGGGGCCCTGACGGTGGTGGACAGATTCACTGGTGGTTCCATAGAAATTTGCGAGAGCTTCTAGTAGTGCCTCCGTAGATGAAGGTGATGAAGAAGGAATTGTCCAGATGACAATGGACAAATTGCTTGTGTGAGAGTAGGATCTCTAGATTGATGAATTCTTTCCAAAGTACCCAAATTCCCCTGGGGAATCCCACCACCTCCACTATGTGGGATTAGGGGAATCCAAGCTTCTTGACAATGTTCAAGGCTCTGGTACGACTGCAACGGGTTTCAAACAGACTTACAACTGAGATTTGATATCTATTGACTAGATCTATCACTGTGTTCTGGGTGTCCTTGTCACAAATACCCTGAACATTCCAACACATTGCCTTCATTATCTATCTTTGACTAGGGTGGAACTACCCATCTCCTACGCTTCCTTCTCAAGGTCTTGAAGCAAGGAAGGCTTCCCTCATTTCCTCGTTGATGCCCTTTCAGGATCTCCTGCATTAACCACTTTCCGGTTTCTCAAATGGATGCCAACCGACATTTTTGTCAGGCTTCTGTAAGATACATACGCGCCACCACCTACGGTGAGGTCTCCTATGTGAAAAGGCATCGTGGGAAAAGGGTGCTTTGTGTTATCTCGTCCTTGCAACACCGCATCACTGGAGGGAGTCACTGCTGTGTGGCTGGAATTCAAATCACATGTCTGGGTGGCACTTGGGGGACGAGCGTTGGCCAGTTCCTGCCGGAGAGTCACCTGGTCATTGCTTGATGATTTTGTGTGCTTTTTCCATTGCTTCTTCTTCACGCTCCAGTCAGTACCTCCTACAACCCTAGCTGCAACGCTGTTCGTGTCTATAAGTTTGTGGACCTGATCATCATCATCAAAATCTTCCAGGCCCTGGATAGTGTTTGACATTTGCCCAGATTTATTCGGTGGAGGGGCCACAGTTGCTGGCTTCCTAGGCTTCCTTGGGATTGGTCTTGCGTGTATTGATTATGAGAATCCTTCTTGCCTTGGGGTTTCCTGGGGGATTAGGTTGCCTGCCTCTACGTTTTCCTTCATTGCTTCTACACTGTGTCATGATGAGTCCTGCAATCCTTCTTAGTATGGCCCACCCTCCCACAGTTAAAGCATATATATGGGATATTTTCATATTCGATCTTGTTTTGATTCCATCCACCAGTATGACTGGGACCAGGGGGTTCACCATATTCAGTTCCACATCGATCCATACAAATCTCCCTCGCTCTGCATCTTCGTGTTCATATCAACTTTGATGGTCTTACCCAGTCTGTCCCCTATCTCCTTGAGGAGGGCCTCTTGGTACATATATATTGGTAGGTTTGGAACCCTTACCCAGGCTACAACTGGTGGGGGAGATGCTATATCCAGGTTGAATCCAAGAGTCCATCTTTGGACAGAGAGGTAAGATCCAAAGATTGGCTAGGGGCCACCGACTAGGGCATTCACGTAGTCATCCTCTACTTGAAGTTGGACAATGAAGTAGTCGTTAGAAATGTCGATTAGATTGAATCGCCTCAGAGGTTTCCACAAGGCCTTCAGTCTGTCCCTTAGGGCCAGCTACCCTATCTCGTGGGATAGCAGTTTAACGACGACGGTGTACTTCCATGGTTTCAATAATTCCTCTAGGGATTCTTTCCGGACACAGAAGGAGGGGAAGCTCGGGTCTGCCGCTACTTCAATGTTCGAGGCCTATAGCGCGACTCTGCCGATATCTACATCGATGTGGATGAAATTATGCGGGTTGTCTTCTGCATGTCCCCTCATTGCGTCCTTATAAGATGGACATGTAACTTATGCAGATGCATCATCATTGACTCCTCCCCCCTTGGATAACGGTGGGAACTGTAGTTGAACTCTAGTGTCGTCTACGTCCATGGAATCAGCCGCTTCTGTGTTTAGTGAGCCGCCTTCCTGTCGTGTGTTGCCATGGCCGTGGGTGGCAAAGTTGAGACGTAACCCCGTAGTCCCCAACGGGATTGAGCTTTTCCGTCTCATGGGGTCTCCATATCCTTCCTCCCCTTGTGATCCTTGTTCCCCTCGTCCATCGCCGCCAGTCGCCCTGGGAGAAACCCTAGGTGTTGACATGTTGTCTTTCTTTTTTTACATAAGCTTTAAATAATTTCAAAAGAGCTGTAGAAGTTGATGAACAAGATTAATCAAGTTAAGTATTTATCAAAGTGAGATCCCGTGTTTAATATCATTTTACTCCAATTATACTGACAACATCATATATCATAAGACATTTGACTAATTCCCATTGAAAGAGTCTGTAAGGGTGCTCAATATTAGCCAATGCTTATATCGACATGATCTGCCCTCTCTTGACAACTCAAGTAGGATGCCCAACCTCATGTCCTTACCTCGAGAATACAAGTAGGTGCACAAGGTTTGAATGATGGAGTTTCTATATTATGTTTGCAAGTTATAAAACAACGACACGAGACAAACATTGAGTACAATACTACAATACTACATGACAATATTTGAGCAAGTAAACAAGCATACATATGTATCACATTTCCAACAAGAAATCCATAGTCATATAATTATTTAAAGACCATACCTGATTTAGAGATTATTAATTTAGCCTTGACCATCTAGATCACAAGACAAACCTTATTAAGAACAAGATTGTATACATGCATTAGATTCTCATAATTAACTCTAATATATTCATTTTAGGGTTTTGACCAAGTTAGGTTCAAAGTTTCTTAATTACATGTTTGATGATATTATATAGATTTAGGGGTCATCATGAAAGTGTGAATCATATTTTCTGTCATTTTGAGGTTCTGTGCATTTTATATGATTATTTCAAGGTTTAAGTTACTTACTTGCACATTTCAAGGACAAAGGACTCATAATAGGGCAAACACGGTCAAGATTCATAAAGGAATGAGAACCAAGCATAAAAAATGATTTAGATTAGCAAAAATACGCCATAAGAAATACATTCCAATAGAGGTGAATGCCCTCTAGGGTCTAGGCATCATATTTCCAACCATGGGTATCTACATTTCAACATATAAGAAAGAATCATCATAGTTCATATGCCATTAAGGGTCAACATAAGACCTAGGTAGGATATCCACATGAAAGGGGTCAAGAATAGAAGGATTCAACTCTGATTTGAGAGGAGAGAGCATAACAAAAGGACCCATATTGATATTAGAGCATAATCAAGGCAAACAAATAATATGTGTCACATTAAGTCATCTCTAGTTGACTTAGAGTCATATATAACATCATACTATATAAGAGGGACACCATGGATCATTAATTCTCAAGAAATCATAGGGATACTAATTTCAAAGTTTGTCAGGCATTAAATGTCATTTAGAATAAACATTAGTCAATTAGGAGAAGATACCTCATTAATATTAATAATATTCCAAATATGTTCATTTAGGTTAATATAAGAGCAACATGTATGCTTAGGGTCATCATTAATCTCAAAGAGAAATCAAGTTACTATTTTGGGATTAGAGGGCAAATTGAGAATCAAAGATCCCAAGTTTATCATCTAAATGCATAAACCTTATTCCAAAAGATTAGGGTAGCATCATTTAGGGAATCAGGAGAACAAAAAATTATATTTAGTATTTGGGATCAAGCCCAATGTATAGATCTCGTTGATTTGATCACTTTGGTATATAATTTTTCCCATTTTAGTCTTAGGATGATAAAGTTATGATTTTTAGAAAGCTAGAGTCCAAACTATAGAGAAATAGAAGTATGAGGTGTTACCATTTGATTTCATTCATTGATCAAATGCAAATGCAGATGGGCGATCCAACAACGCCTCCCTAGCATGCATGTGGAGTGCTCCCAATTCACCTAGTCAACGCAGTCAACGAGATCCCAACACTGGGGCCCATGAAGGGTGGGGTTTGAGAGGAGAGGAGGTTATCAGCCGAATTTGGGTCATCAAGGACTGGATGACCTGGATCCAATGACGTGTGTAGTCCCCATCCTTCGACACCCAACCTTCCAAGTGCGAGGTAGAAGATCGAGTGGATTCTCTCTAGAGCAGGCAGCAGGAAGGCAAGATGGGGGCCAAGTCCCGCAAAAAGTGGTCGGTCGAGCATGAATTGGCCTTGCACAACCGATGCCACTAGCAATTGTTGCCAAAGAGGGTTAGGTTTCCACTGCTCCAACATCCCAAGGTGGTGTCTAGGGTTATCTAGGGGTTGAAGATGAAGTGGTGGAGGGTGTTAGGGTTCATAAAAGAGGGAGATAAGAGTGGGAAATGGATGTGAGGATAAAATTGGAGTTTGGTGGCGTTAAATGAGAAAAATGAGGTGAAAAAAGGGTGGTGGTAGGTGGAATAAAGGTGGTGTAGCACCATCTCCTCTAGCACCATACATATGAGGAAGGAAATACTATAGCCATTGGATCGAAGGGGCTGATCCACATGCACTCATCTTAGGGTCTGAGTTGTTACAAAAGAATGAGCGTGATTGATGAGATTAGGAAATAATGGATAGTTGACATTGTTTTGAACCCCCCTTAATTGGGATGCAACTCCAAAATAGGTCCAACTGGGGTCAAGAAGGAATAAAATCAACTATATCAAATGAAATTTGAGGCAACTTTATATGTCCATAACTTGAGCTATGATGGTTTGATTAAGATAATGTTTGTCCCATTTAAAAGATTATTGAGTACTCTAAAATAAGAAATTTATTAGATATAAGATTGTTTACAATTGTGAGATTTCATTTCACATACAAGATGGATACATATTAAAGTGTGGAACTTTGCTCAATAATGCAAATCAATGTTCCACATTATAAAATTGATCTTTGATGTGATCCAAATGAAGTATCATCACACTCAAACTATGGCATTGAGATAAGATTGAGTGAGGTGGGTTACTAAAAGAGAGATAAAGAGTATAACCTATGAGAGAGAAAAGTGAGTTTTTCATAGATGTGGTGGTGTTTTATAAGGAGGTTCACATACTAATACCGATGAAATTACCATATAAGAGGCATGATCCATGTTGTTTCAATATACCTTGTTCAATTGTCACTTCTACGTCTGGGGTCACTCAATAATTTTGGAGCCAACATCAACCTGATGCCACTAAGAATCTTTAGGAAAATGGGATTGATGGATCCCAAAATAATCAAAAATCCAATCCAATTAAATGAAAAATCCATCATTAGGCCTTTTGGTATCTATAAAATGTCCTCGTTAAAGTGTACAAATTCATTTTAGAGCTCACTTACTAGTGATGAAGATGTAGGATGTCTATGGGTTTAAGATACTTTTGGGTATGACATTTCGGTCCAATGTAGATGTCACAGTAGAGATGGGAATATGAAGAGTTGCTCTCAGTATTGAAGATGACACTTTGGAGATTAAACCTCTAGAGACAACAAAAAGGGGAGGATATAGTTGGATCCTTTTTTATGGAGCATCTAGACACAAATGTTTCTTTACTTCATTGGAAGCTGTTTCTTGATGTGACTAACCTTATGAACCATATTGATAGAGAGTCCCTGTAGGTGGATGTGATGGATCATGTATGTAAAATTTCCATTTTATAGAGCTATGAAGCACTTAGATGAGCCATTGGATACTTTCCTTCCATAATGGTGGTGGATATTACTCATTCTAATCCAAATCTACCACTTGATGCATATCTTATGAATCTAAAAGATTACTATGACTTGAGTTGATTTTTCGGAGGAGTCTTCTTTATATTAGAATGCATTTCCTATTCACTATATGAATCGTTATGAATATTTGGGGACAAATCCTTCACCCTTGAAGCCATCTCTAGAGTGTCAATCAGATCTAGAGTCAAAGACATTGCCTTCACACCTAAATTATATTTTTTTGGCAGACAATGAGAAGCTTGTAGTTATTAAATTCGCTTATTGAGTTCGTGTCAGGAGGATTGATTGATAGCGGTGTTTAACAACACCAAGATGCATATGGCTATTTTATTGGAAATATCAAGGGGGTTTTCCCAAGTCTATTCACACACAAGATTCACATGGAGGAAGGAGCACATGTTGTGGTGCAAATACAAAGGAAACTCAACTGAATAATGAAAGAGGTACTAAAGAAAGATGGAATAAAACTTGTATCCTACATGTATTATTTATGTAATTACTGAAAGTGAGTGGCTGAGTTCGATACTAGTGATTCCTAAAAAGAAAGTAAAACTATTACAACCAATTATGCCAATGAATTTATTTCCACTTGTTATGTAATTTGGTGGCATGTATGCATAGACTATCACCTTTTGAAGACCACGACGTGAAAGTAGCATTTTCCACATCACTTTATTAATCATAATTTAGAATGGCTCATCAAATGCTCCCACTTTTGCTCTTTGGATGGGTATTCAGACTACATTCATATTTCTATTAAACTAGAGGATGAATGAAAGACTACATTAACACATGCTTATAACACCTTTGCTGTAACATACTCAAATCTGAATTTGTATATCACTCTTGCTTCTCCTAGACCATTTTTAATCATGTTAGTACTAAATTTCTTTTCCCTTTAATTATATTAATTAAGAGTGATTGAAGCTAAGAAATTATATTGTTTAATAAATCACCTAATGTATAAGGGTTAATGGTAAATTAATTAATCAAGTCTACAATTGGGAGTTAATTATACAAATTAACCAATTAATTATTTTTGACCCTAATTGGAAATATAGAAACACCCAAGTATAATATATTAAAGGAAGTCAATAAATATGAAATAACATATCAAATTGATTAAGAGAGGTATTAAATACATTGATTTACTAGTTAACTTACAAACAAATAAATCATATAGCAAACATTTCCTAAAAGGTGAAACTAACCTTATTCATCATATCATAATTAGCTTATATATAGTTTTTAGGTCCTATTCATTCAATTGGTGAAATATCCTAGCTTTCATACACTCTTGTAGTCACTTCTTATATTTATTTTCCATTATACATTTCTTTCTTTTTCTATTTCTCCCATAACATCCCCTACGGCCTTTCATTCGCATATGTAGGGCATGACTGGCTGACTAAAATAGACATTGTTCCTTCATATTGCCCTCTCCTATCATCTCTTTTCTTATTCTTCCCTCTTCTTATACTCTTCCATTTTATTTCTACTCCTTGTGCTGCCTGCTGCCTCCCTCTTCACAAACATAAAATGCAACTATAAGCATCTCTAGTCTCTTCTCCTCTTCTATTTCTTCCTCCTCCTCTTCTCTCCCCATTCCTTTTATTTTCCTCTCCCATGCTGTATTTATTTACTCTCACCCTCCTTCATTCCCTGAATCCCTATTTGCCACCATCCCTTACCCCATGGACCCAGTAGCCTGGATGCGAGAAGACACCACCCACAACTGTAGATTCAATGGAGACCACTACATTGATTGGGATCGACAACAATGACCTCTTCCATCACCCTTCAGATGTGCCACCAATAGAAGGATGAACTACAACAACCATTACCCACTATTCTTGACTTCTACATAGACATTATGCCATCTGCAAGACAACTTCTATGAATTCCACAATCTATAACAATTTGGACACCCTCCACCACAATCATGAAGCAACCCAACCTACCTCCATGATATCCTCTTTCCAAAAATCATGGAACACCATTAGAGCAAGAAGTTTGTAGTGCATATACCATGATCCACTAGCATAGAACTCTATCCTTGATTCATTTCCTCATGCCAATGGCATAGTCTCCATGACATTACATTGTGACATGTGCAGTAGACCTATGAGGATCTGAGGGCCCCAACCCGCCTCATCATTGAAGAGCATGCCCATGGTCGACCTACATAGCTTCTAACCAATTGATCTTCCTACTACCACCAACTTTTCATAAAAAAAAATCCATCAAGTTTCCATAGGGAAAAACAAACTAAAGGTCACATTTCTTGTTCTGTGATTCCAGTTTAGAAAATCAATTACATTGTGAACATAACTGTTGGTATATAAAACCAGTCAAATAAGGGCTGTAACAATATCTAGTCTAACATCCTTGAACTCACAATATTAGAATAAACACCAAGATATTAACATCCATACGTATACAAATTGATGATAAAACATTCTTGGTCTAATATTATTACTAAAATCTATAATCTAGAACTAATCCTAGATTGTTAGTTAGGGATACAAATCATTGATGGAACGGTATATCAATCATACATATCCATTAATCAATATATTTAAGTTCGACATTTCTAAATTATGTACTTAAAAAGTGAGTTTTTTTTGTAAGAAAATCTAGTATCCTAATCTCATTCCTTTCATAAATTACTTAACCTAGATGCACATATATGTACACACATATTTTATGGTAATTAAACATTGAAAGAAAACTCCCAAACATATTCATAGTTATGGGGTATAAATATATTTAACCTTAGTAGCATAAATTAAAGTGTACTGACATTAGATGAGGAGGATATTGCAACACCTAAATTGGCATAGTGAATTAACCACACATATATGTAATGTATACATACTTAGACTTACATCTATAAGGATGGATATTAGAAATAAAATTGATATTGAATTGATCATATGTCCATGTTATAAGAGTAAAACCCTAACATGTCATTAGGTGATCGAGACCTAGATAACAACAATATGAAAATCTATAACATGAATGCATTCTCATGTTCAATTTGGTTTTACTAACATACCTAACGTGTTCCTAGGATGAAAACTTTACTTTGTGGAGAAATTATATCTATTAATCATTAGCGGTATATTAGGTATGTACAATCTCTATTTAAATAGGTATTTTTATGACTTGGACATAAATTTTCCTATAATGAGGCATTTCTTGACATTACTACTTCTTATTACGATTCTATGACTTTCAAGTGTAATCATTCAAAATAATACTAGAAACTTACTTATTCATCTTATATTGGTTTGTAACCATCCTATAATGTAAATTAATATGATTGATATGATTTATGGATATATGTCTTACATTCATATTTTGCATGTGGTATTAGACTAAGTTAACTAGTGTAAATGCTTATGCATCACCCTATTTTCTTAGAAGGATGTGTGGGCTATGCTATTCCACACTTAATTAATTTAGGACCATGCTATTCTTCCCAGAGTGTGCTATTCCACCCATCCCTATTTTATACCAATGATCCTTGGTGTCTTGGCCCAACTTTAGATACCTTATGCTACTTTATCTACATGTAATGTTTTGTTTTGTGAATTTATTAATGGAAAGACACTTAATGATGCTATGTTACTCTTTAATGCCACGTTCTCTTATTTTATTGGACTTGCCTACTTGCAAACAAACTTGTCTTTAATGGGAACCCCCTTTGTTGTGCTCATCTTATGTAAGCTTAAGTATTTTATTATGCACATAGTGGTTACTAAGACATACCTTTTTTTCCCTTTCTAGTTTTGTTCCCAAACCACCCATGAGTCTGTCTTATAGAGGATAACGATCCAGGAAGACCTTGAACCATGGAATTTGAAGGATAGTTTGGGATAGATAGGTTGCCTATGAACTAGTGATAGTGATATAGGGATGTACCTCTATCTTTTGTAATACCACCGTTGAGGTGAGGAACTATGTAATGAGAACAATATTGAATTTGTCAATTTTTCTTCTTGTACATAAAGACTATTTCATATATCATAATTGAGAAAGTAAAAAATTATCTTTTCCATCTATAAGGAGTGGGACCCACTAGGGGAACACTCCCTAACTTTATTTTAAGAATACTCCATAAATACCCCAATCATTCATTCACAATAAGTAGACAAGAGGGGTGCTAAATTCTTCCAAAATAAAATGGATAAATAGAGAAATAAAATTCTAGGTACAAAATGAGTAGAATTGAATTAACACATGTTTACTTATCCATCAGGACATTAAAGGAAACTATAAATAAAAGGATCAGTTGCAGTAGGCAACCTAGAATACTATTGAATAGGTTTCCCAAACTCTGGAATCTCAAGCATAGGTTCCTCTACCAAGGTGTTAAAAGAATGCTATGCACATGGGTGGAAGAGAACATCACCTAGAATATAGTAAAATATTGTAAAGGCCATCATAGGAAGAGCATGCACATATGATAAACACTTTGGGCATTATATTGGGATATAAGTGCAGAGAGAGATGTTCCCACAAGGAGGGGGCAAACTATAAACAATTATGTAAGTTCACAAGAAATATACAAAAGGAATGAGGGATATGAAATTTAGAGTACAAGCATGAAGAATAGAGTTATTTCCCATATCAATTAAACACAAATTCAAATTTTTATAATAAGCTTTGCATAAAAAATAATGTAGACTAAATGTACCTAGTTTGATAACACCACAAGATCATGGCTAAAAAGAAGGGTGGAAATGAACACCTCGTATGAAAAATGCATGTTATTATGGTTGTACATAAGTTCCCCTATTCTAGATTTTTTTTTGAGGAAAGGTTATGTCATATATTGATAGCACATCAAGCAAGCAAAACCTACTTATGTGAGTACCTTACAGGATGTTGAAAATATCAAAAACTAGAAAATAACTGAAAGCATGCAAGCCTAGATAAGGTAATGCAATGTTTTGATAAAGTGGTGGAGGCACCCCTTAACAAGACACTAGATGTTATAAAAGATAATCCCAAGTTTGTTAAAAATTGCATCCGCCCGAGAAAGGAATCACAGTTGTTGCTGGACTATACAGACACCTGTTTCATCGTCCACCATAGCTTTGAGATCACACAGAAATTTTGCTTCAGATTCTCCTTCATCAGATTCGTCATGTCCACCATCATCTAGATTACCTGCATTTTGTTAGAATGTAAATATCTGCATCTATTTGTGATATAATATTTTGTTCCAGATTCTTTTTGTTGTTGAAAATTCTGTTGTTTCTTTCTCTCCAGAGATTCCAGCTGATTTTGGTGAAAATATCACTGCTTTTGAATTTTTTGTAATGTCTATTCGGTGCGATTTGTAAGGCGAAAGTAGCTTCCTTGAGGTCAGGAAGGCAGTTTCGTGAAAAATGTGTGAAGATATTTTGTGAGAAGATACACTTGAAGAAAATGTGATCAACTGAGTCACTATTTTTTTCTCAAAGAGAGCATCTAAATGGGCCAATAAAACCCTTTTTTGTAATGTTTTCACCTGTGAGAAGTTTGTTATGTAGTAAGGGCCAAAGGAATGTTTTATATTTTTGCGACCATGTCTATTTCCAGATTTTTGATGTTAATGGGGAAAGACCTCTGTAGGAAAGGTAGGTGTAGGCTTGTTTAACCGAGTAACTACTACCCCGTTTCCAAGTAATAGAATTTGAGGTGTTGTTTTCCAAGGAGATAGCTAGATTTCTGAAGTCGTTTTGGCTGATCTATGTTTGAATGCATCTTTTAAGGGAATTTGATCTGTTGCTAGTGATAAGAGGTAGAGCTTTGTCAATCTTCATGTTGTGAAGTCTATTTGGAATGGTCCAATTTGGTCGAAGGTTTATGACTGAGTTGTTTTTGAACCAAGGATCGAACCAGAAGGAGATATTTTGGTGCGAGTGAGGGGGAGTGTTAATGATTTGTGTGATCATTTGGATGTTTTTGTTAATGAATTTCCAAAGAGGGGAGGCTGTTTTCTTTGGGATATGATGCCAGTGGGGTGAGCATTGGTAATATTTGTATTTGATGAGTTGGGTCCAATTTTTTTGTTTGTTTTGGAGCAGACTATCGATGATTTTTGCTATAAGACAGAGTGAGTGTGTTTCAATGTTGATGATGCCCCAACCGCCTTGATTGAGAGGAGCTGATATAGTTTTCCAGTTAACAAGATGATAATGTTTCCCTGATTTTTCCGATTTGTGAAAGTTGTTCCAAAGGAAATTTCTTCTGATTTTGTCTAGAATGGATTTTGTTTTTGAGGGCAGGGGGACACAGCTCAGGAATTGAGTAGTGATTGGAGTGATGACACTGTTTAGTAGGGTAAGTCTTCCAGAGAGGTTAAGGAAGTTATTTGTCCAATTAGTGAGTTTAGAGTTTATTTTTGATATGATAGGGGTCCAGATAGAATTTGTTATGTTGTATGGAGTAATGGGAAGACCCAGATACTTGATTGGAAATTCTTCAGTTTTGCATTTTAAGAGGTCTCTAAAGTTCTCCAATGAAGGTTGGTTTATGTTTACCCCAAAGATGGAAGATTTTGCATATTTATTTTGAGTCTTGAGATATATGAGAAGATGCCAATGATTCTGAAGATATTAAGAAGGGAGGATTCATCCGGGGAGGAGAAGATAATGGTATCATCCGCATATTGAATGATATTCTCCTTGCATTCTCCAGGAGAAAGGATACGACCATTTTGTTTGCCCAATTGGATCATACGGGAAAGAATAGTTGTAATGATGATGAACAGATAAGGAGAGAGGGGGTCTCCTTGTCTAAGTCCATTTGTGTTATGAAAATAACCAAATGGAACACCATTTATGATAGTTGAGAAATGGTTTGTAAATATGCAAGCATGGATCCAATTTAACCATATGTCGGGAAAACCAAAGCCCTTAAGAGTTTTAATAAGACATTGCCAATTTACAAAGTCAAAAGCTTTTTCAAAATTTAGTTTGATAGCTAGAAGGGGGGTTTTTGTTTTTGTGGCAAAGATGTATTGTTTCATTGACCATCAGGAAGGCATCTTGTATACTTCTGTTTTTGAGGAAGGCAGTTTGGTTAAGCGGGATGATATCCTCCAAGTGAGGTTTAATCCTGTTAGCTAGAGTTTTAGCTATGATTTTATATGAGGTATTTATAAGGATGATGGGTCGGAAGTGGGATATGTGGTCGGGTTGACTATTTTTTTTAATTAGAGCGATAAAAGTTTTATTTATGAATTTGATGATGTTGTGTGGGTTTGAACTTTCATGGAAAGCAGACAGAAAGGCTATGAAATCTTTTTTATAGTGATTCCAATTTGCCAGGTAGAATTCAAAGTTGAGTCCATCAGGTCTGGGAGATTTATTTTTTCCTAAGTCAGAGATAGCTGCATGCAATTCTTCAAGGGAGAAGGATTTGATGAGTTCTTGTGGATTTTTTATGTTTTTTTGACAAATGGTAGCCCATGATAAGTTATTTAGACATGTGGGATTGTGGTTGTTATTGAAGATATTTTTAAAATGGTTATTTATGTGAGTTATGATGGTTTGTTTGTGAGAAGTGAGTCTACCGTTTATTTTTAGATGTGTTATGGCATTTTTTTCGAAAATTTTGGTTGCAAATTTTGTGATAATATTTAGTGTTTTTGTCCCCTTCTTTAGCCCAAGTGATTTTTACCCTTTGTCGCCATTTTTTGTCAATACAATTATTTATGTGGTCCAGTTCGGCTTTGATGGAAAGGACAAGAGCAGGGTCAGCGCTTGGGTCTTTATCCACAAAAAGGAACTGATCTTCAAGATTTTTTTGTATTTCGAATAAGTTTTTTGGGTTTTGGAGTTTCCATTTTTTGATGTGAGTTTTAATATTTTTTGTGTTGTTTTGGATATGTAGTCCTATGTTTTCTGTTTGTGAGTCGGAAAGTTTCCATGGTTCTAGACAGGATCTGGTGAAGTTGTTTATGGAGAGCCAACTGTAACGCTCGGGCCCACTGCCCAAGGCTCTAGTAGAGTTTCAGGAATGAAGACTGGCCCCACAAACCACCACTAGCCTTAACTGCGCACTTTGTCCACACTGACGCGCAAGCCAAGATCAACTTCCCGACTGGTCACCCATCGTAGTACTACTCCAAGCTGAGCACGCTTAACTATGGAGTTCTTTAGTGATGGGCTCCCGGAAAAGGAGGTGCACCTTGGTGATATGGGTAGTTCAATCATTCCTTTTAAGATCATGTTATCCGAGGCCTCAAATCCTGGGATGTTACAATCTCCCCCACTTAGACTCTTGACGTCCTCGTCAAGGCTCAACTATATGGCCTCATAATCTGACCTCATTTCAGTGTAGACCCACAATGGCCCATGGACACCCAGCTCCCGTCCACGGCTACCAGCGCAAGGGCGACTCCATCTCGTCTCTACGGATAGCCCTTTCCAACTTGCCTGGACCGCACGGCTCAAGACTGGCATGCCACATACCCAAGTGGGCCCCACCTACTGGAGGGGTTATGGCTCTGATACCATTTGTAATGCTCGGGCCCACTGCCCAAGGCTCTAGTAGAGTTTCAGGAATGAAGACTGGCCCCAAAAACCACCACTAGCCTTAACTGCGCACTTTGTCCACACTGACGCGCAAGCCAAGATCAACTTCCCGACTGGTCACCCATCCTAGTACTACTCCAAGCTGAGCACGCTTAACTATGGAGTTCTTTAGTGATGGGCTCCCGGAAAAGGAGGTGCACCTTGGTGATATGGGTAGTTCAATCATTCCTTTTAAGATCATGTTATCCGAGGCCTCAAATCCTGGGATGTTACACCAACATTTTTCAAATTTGAAAGGACGCATGCCCCACGAGGTAGAAGATGTGTCAAGGATTAGAGGGAAGTGATCAGATATGGTTCGGTGGGAGATATGAACAGATGAGAGAGGGTGTTTGTGTTCCTAGAGGTTTGTGCAAATGAAGTGGTCTAGTCTGGCATAAGTCTGGTTTCTAGACCAGGTGAATAATGCATTTGAAGGTTTGATGTCGATCAAAGAATGGTTTGTGAGCATCTTACTAAAATTTTTATCTGCAGCAGACATCGATTGTGGGGAGTGGTTGGAGTTGAGCCTATCTGAGACATGAGTGATCATATTGAAATCACCACCCAAAACCCAGGGAGTCAAGTGGAATTTTGTAATGAGGTGATTTAGTTCCGTAAGATAATTAGATTTGTTGTTTCCTGGTTCCCCATAGATACCAGAGAATGACCAAAGATATCCATCGGAAAGGTTTTTGAATTCAATGGTAATTGAGAAGTTAAGGATAGATGTGTTACAAGAAGCTAGAGACTGGTTGTTAAAACCAACTAAGAGGCCTCCTTTGAATCCCTCAGGAGGTAACTGGATCCAGTTTGTGATTCTATTTCCCCCTATTGTTTTGAGAGCAAAAGGGGTAAGAAAGGTTTTTGTTTCTTGAATAGTAATCAGGTCGATTTTGTTTTTGTATATGTGAGTGCGTATTTTTTTCTTCTTCTTTGGAGGTTTGCTGCTCCACAAATGTTCCAAGAGGAGATTTTCATTTTTAATTCTTAGGATGATATACGCTTAATAGGATGTTTAGAAGGTCGCTGATTTGGTCACAGCAGGAGTGAGTCTTTTATTTGTCCAACCCATAAAGGTTTCAAGGTTATCTAGAACATTTTGGGCATTATCTTCATCATCTAGTTGAATGCCAATCTTATTTGTAAAGGAAGTGAAGCTATTTATGTTTGACCAAGATGCTAAATCATCAATTGAATCTAAATCTTTATTTTTGTCTTTAACAGAGGGAGATGATGATAATAAAAAATTAGAAGTTATGTCACTAAAAGAATGGGAAGAGATATTTGGAGAAGTACCTTTCTTTACTCTGTTGATGATGATAGTACTTTTTGAGTCTTTGTGGTCTGGCTTCATGATCTTTTGGAGGTAGTCAAACATGTAGCATGCATAAATTAAGAGGCAAGACTAGCATTTTAGTCAATTTGACATAAAATGACAATCACAATAGGAGGGGTCCAATGACCCATATACTGTTGGCTAAATGGACATCTATAAATCCCTTTGTTTTGATAATGACAAACATTTCATTCTTATTGATCTAACATGCTACTTGAGTGTGCAGGAATAAGGTGAATGACAAAGTACTAGGGAAATCCATATGCTTACATATTTATATTTTCATGAAATGTAATCACTTTGTAAAAACTTGTACAAATATATAATGTACAAGTACTTAGATTTCATGTAAATCAAGCGTCAGATTCTCCCTAGCTAAACATCACATTTAGATAGGTCATCCCCTTCAATAGTGTCACATATGCAAACTCATACACATACTTAATGCTTTAATTGAAAAATTGAAACAGGGTCAACCTCGGTCGACTAACTCCTCGACCGACACACTCTCAGTCGACAATCTTCTCGACTGAGAAAGACCCAAGTAGCCGTTAGACACAGCTGACAAGGTGGTTGGCAGTTGGAGATAAACGTTGCATGCACTTGACCCAGAGAGCCTGTCGGTCGACAAAACGTCGACCGAGTAGGAGTCTCGGTCGACTATTTCTCGACCGAGATGGTCTCTGACAGCAACTGCAGAATTAATTAATTAGCTGTTACTAAAGCAACAAACTTGTACCTAACGGCTAGTTAAGCACTTAGAAGCCCCTAGAAGGTGTCTAGAACGTCCTTAAGCACTTGTAGGACATTCCTATAAATAGGACATAGCTTAGGACACCCAAACATACTTACTTGTTACACTTGAGCAATCTTTGAGCATACATTGACTTTGTACAATCTGTTTGTGAGCAATTGAGCATTGTGACAATTGGCTACTTCTTCCCTTAGCTCAAAATTCGTGTCCCATAGGCTAGCATCTCCTATCCACTGCAATTACAATTACATACACTTTGGCTAGGAGATCTATACGCTTGATCTAGGCAAATCAAGCCTTGTGCTACAAAAGGATAAGTTGTAATTTCCTTTTCCTTTCTTGTTCTCTATTATTGTTTGTACTCTCCTTGCTACTCCTAGGTTGGAGGCTGCGGATTGGAGAGGGTGGAGATCTTCTTGGTGAAGAAGGGGACCTTGAGCTACTTCAAGAAGGTTGGTGCAACGGGAGGTTACTTCTAGAGAGGAAGGCTACTTCAAGGGGGAGCTTGAAGTTACTTCAAGAAGGCTACCTCAAGTTGGTGCATCTACTTCAAGTGAAGGCTGTTCAAGGGGTGTAAAGAAAGTATTGTATTTTGTATAAATCCTTGTGAAGGTAATAAAATAAATACTTTTGAAATCCCGGTTGGGTAAGCAACCGGGTAGTGGACTGACAACTTTAGTATTTGCTAAAGTTGGAACCACTCTAAACACCTGTCTCCTTCTTCCATTTATAATTGTGGTTGTTTGAGTTAAATAATTGTTAAAATATTGCAAAAACTCTATTCACCCCCCCTCTAGTGTTTTTCAATTGGTATCAGAGCAGGCTTCAAGGAACCCTAACAAGGTCTTGAAGAATGGGGGACAGAGTGCTCAACAACCTTAACCTTGAAGGGACACTTGTTGCTAGACCTCCGGCGTTTGATGGAACAAACTACACATATTGGAAGAGAAGGATGCAGTTCTACTTCCAAGGCATCAATTGGGACTTATGGAGGATGGTGTCAACCCCATACGAGCTTCCTCAAACACAATATGCAGAGTGGGATGCAAACACGGTAAAGTTGGATCAAATGAATGCCAAAGCTGTAAGCATTTTATATTGTTCAATTTCAGTAGGAGAATTTAATAGGATATCAAACTGTGACACAGCCTATGACATTTGGCATAGACTGTCCATAACTTATGAGGGTACAGTTCAAGTCAAGAATTCTAAGATTAGCATGCTTAAACAAAAGTTTGAACATTTCCGTATGGATCCAAATGAATCTATTAGTGAAATGTTTGCAAAATTCTCTTCTATTGTTAATGGTTTAAATGCCCTAGGAAAAACTGTTCTTGAAGAAGATCAGGTATCAAAAATCCTTCGATCACTTCCTTCTAAATACAAGCCAAAGGTGACAGCCATTGAAGAAGCTAATGACCTCACTCGGCTGAAAATGGAGCAACTCATTGGAAATCTAGAAGCTCATGAAGCAACTCTAGAAGAGGAAGAAAGAAGAGAACGTGAACTTCAGCAAGGAAAGAAGAAGGATGTGGCTCTAAAAGCTTCAAAGATAATCACACTAGAAAGTGAGGAGTCAAGTGAAGAGGAAGGAGAAGATGCATTGATTGTCAATGGTAAGAAATATAGAAGATTTAAATCTAACAAAATTTCTAGTTCTTCTTCTTCTCCTCCTAGGTGCTTTGAGTGTGGAAAGAAAGGACATTTCAAAAATGAATGTCCTAAAGCAAAGAAAGGAAAGAAAAGCTCACACAAGAAGAGGGGAGAAAAAGCCTATAAAGCTGCATGGGACGAGTCAAGTGAAAGTGAAAGCGAGGAAGAAAAGGTGGAATGTCTAATGGCAAGAGAAGATAATGAAGACTCTCAAGAGGTAAGCCTACTTTATCTTCCTAAAGAAGAGTTAATTACTAGTTTACAAGAAACTCATGATAAATATGTTGATGTCAAGAAGAAACTAAAGAAGGTTATCAAAACAAATGATGAGCTATATGCTAAATTAAATGATCTCTCTTCTGAAAAGAACAACATTGATCTTGAGAATTTGTCTTTAAAAACATCTTTAAATGATTGCACTAACAAGCTACTCTCTCTAGAAACAAATGTTGATCTTCTCTCTCAAGAAAAGACTGAATTGTTAGCTAAACTAAAAGATTTTCAGACTCAACCAATTCTGTGTAACCATCTAGACTATGAAAATGTTGTACAAGAAAGAGACTCCCTGTTATTTGATTTAGATCAAGCTAGAGAAGATTTACACAAGAAGATGGATGACATTGCTAAGCTACAAAAGAATCTACATGAGTTAAGAAGAAAAGATATCCTTGACAACATCCTAAAAGCCTCCTCTAGTTTCAATGGAAGAAAAGGTTTGGGATATACTCCAAAGAAAAATCAACCCAAGAGAACTCGAACTGTGTACGTACCTAAAAATACAATTCCGAAAAAGAGATATGAAGTTGACTCTATTACTTGTCATTTTTGTCTACGTCTTGGACATTATTCATTCTCATGCCCTTATAAGACCAAGGATTCCGATTTAGTTTGGGTCCCAAAACCCCAAACTTAGTAGAATCAAAAGCCATACAGTTGAGATATGATCGAACGCTCAATTTGCAATTTATATTGTCTCATCTCAACTTAACAAAAGATTTTCATGCATATTGGTAATTTTCTGAACTGCTGTACTGAAACAGAAAAATAGTCGGTCGAAGTATTGTCGACCGAAATATAATCGGTCGAACTTTTGTCGACCGACCAGATGCCTGTAACAAATCAAAATCTATAGCAACTATTTCGGTCGAAAACTGGTCAACCGAGCTGAATTTCTGTGTTTCTTTGTTTGTCATACAGTAACCTTCTCGATCGAAAATTAATCGACTGAGAAAGATGTCGGTCGAACAAATGTCGACCGACTGGATTTCTGAATCAGAATCTTTATGCAATCTATACTTAAGTGGTTCTAACCATATCAGACCATCACATGGGTACCAAAATCTATATTTTCATGCATGATTGGGTAGTTGACAGTGGATGTTCCAAACATATGACCGGAAACAAGGATGCATTTAAAACTTTTGAAGAAAAGAAAAGTGGAACAGTCACCTTTGGAGACAACGGTAAAGGTACAATCGTTGGAATAGGTAATGTTGGTACAAACCTCGAAATAAAGAATGTTCTACCTGTTGATGGTTTGCACCATAATTTGATAAGTGTTAGTCAATTATGTGATAGTGGCTATGATGTTTTATTTAACAAAACCTGCTGCAAATTATTAATAGAAAACACTACAAATGTTGTTTATGAAGGAAAAAGAGTTGGAAATCTTTATATTCTTAGACCTAACTCTATGAAATCTGTAGTAGGAAAATGCTTGCTTGCAAATGAAAATACTTTACAATTATGGCATAAAAATCTAGGACATGCTAGTTCACATGTTATCAAAAAGTTAGTAAAATATGATCTTGTTCGTGGTTTGCCTACTTTATCCTTTGATCAAGTTGAAAATTGTGAACCATGTACATTGGGAAAGCAAACAAAAACCTCTTTTAAACCTAAAAATGAACTTAGCACCAGTAGATCTTTAGAATTTATTCACATGGATTTATTTGGACCTATGAAGACACAATCTATCGGTGGCAAAAGATATTGTTTTGTTATTGTTGATCATTATAGTAGATATACATGGGTACATTTTATTGCAACCAAAGATGATACTATTCATGCTTTTATAAAATTTTGCCCTATGATTGAAAATCTATTACAAAGCAAAATATGTACTATTAGAAGTGATCATGGTGGAGAATTTGAAAATCATGTATTTGAAGAATTTTGCACATCTCAAGGGTACACTCACAACTTTTCTGCTCCACGCACTCCACAACAAAATGGTATAGTTGAAAGGAAAAATAGATCTCTACAAGAAATGGCTAGAACTATGATGCTCGAACATAACACACCCAAAACCTTTTGGGCTGAAGCTGTGAACACCGCATGTTATGTGTTAAATAGAGTAACTGTTCACTCTCATTTGAAGAAAACTCCATATGAAATAATACATTCTAAGAAACCTAGAGTTGACTATTTTCATACTTTTGGATCCACATGCTATATCTTAAATACCAAAGATGATAGAGATAAGTTTGACTCTAAATCACACAAAGCATTCTTTTTGGGATATTCCACTTCTAGCAAAGCATTTAGAGTATATAATACTATCTCTAGAAAAGTTGAGGAATCTATTCATGTTTCTTTTCATGAAGAATCCAAATCTGAAAATCTAGAAATAATTGATCTCACTAATCAATTCAAAAACTTAAACATACCAAATGATAGTGAGAAAGTTACTACAAACAATCACCAAGCTGAACCACAATCCACACCTAGGCTTATTAAGGATCATCCTCAAGAACTAATTATTGGAGATCCTAATGATAAAGTAAAAACTCGGTCTTCCTTTAAGGATGTTGCAAACATGGCTTTTGTTTCTATCATTGAACCTAAAAAGATATCTGAAGCTCTTAAAGATGATTATTGGATAATAGCAATGCAAGAAGAATTGAATCAATTCACTAACAATGATGTATGGGATTTAGTTCCTAAACCACAAGATAAAACCGTCATTGGAACTAAATGGGTTTTTAGGAATAAGCTAAATGAGGCAGGAGAAGTAATAAGGAATAAAGCTCGGTTAGTAGCACAAGGATATAATCAACAAGAAGGAATAGATTTTGACGAAACGTATGCACCAGTAGCTAGACTTGAAGCTATTAGAATGTTGCTAGCTATTGCTGCACATAAAAACATCAAACTCTACCAAATGGATGTAAAAAGTGCATTTCTAAACGGTATCATTCAAGAAGAAGTATATGTTGCTCAACCACCCAGTTTTGAAATACCGGAAAAAGGTGACTATGTTTATAAACTTAAGAAAGCACTTTATGGTTTAAAACAAGCACCTAGGAATTGGTATGAAAGGCTCAAGACATATCTTTTTGATAATGGTTTTTCTATTGGAAATTCAGATTCTACTTTATTTTTCAAAACATTTACATCTGATTTCCTAGTTGTGCAAATATATGTTGATGACATTATTTTTGGAGCTTCTAATGATTTGTTGTGCACACAATTCAGTGACATTATGTAAAAAGAATTTGAAATGAGCCTCATGGGTGAACTAACTTTCTTTCTTGGTTTTCAAATTAAGCAAATGTCTGCCAGAATCTTTATAAGCCAAGAAAAGTATACTAAAGAACTCTTACAACGTTTTGGGATGGATTAGTGCAAACATGCTACTACTCCTATGGCTACTTCTATTAAAATTGATAAGGATGAAAATGGGGAACCTATGGATGATTCCTTATATAGAGCCATGATTGGTAGTTTGCTTTACTTAACTGCTTCTAGACCGTACATTATGTTTGTCGTTGGTCTTTGTGCTTGATTTCAATCACAACCCATGCATTCTCATTTTCAAGCAGTTAAACGAATTCTTCTATACCTAGCAGGCACTACATGTTTTGGTTTATGGTATCCAAAAGGACAATCCTTGGATTTTAAAGCTTATACTGATGCAGATTATGCTGGTTGTCGACTTGATCGCAAGATCACTAGTGGTGGCTGTTTCTTGTTAGGGAGAGCTTTAGTATCTTGGTTTAGCAAGAAACAAAACACGGTTGCCCTCTCTACAACTGAAGCTGAATATATGGCAGCCGAATCTTGTTGTGCTCAAGTACTTTACATGCAACAAGTGTTAAATGATTATGGTTTTACTCTTTCATCTACGCCTATATTTTGTGACAACACGAGCACTATAAACTTAGCACATAATCCTATTTTACACAGCCGAGCTAAACATATTGAAATCCGTCATCACTTTTTAAGGGATCATATCTCCAAGAATCATGTTTCCCTTCATCATGTTGATACGGAAGAACAATTGGCTGATATTTTTACAAAACCGCTTCCCCTAGACCAATTTAACAAAATTAGGAAGCAACTGCTTATCACTCCTTTGGAAGATGTTTTCTTTGATATTTGTACTTCTTAACAATAACTTTCACTTGCATCATTTTGGCTTTTAATGGACATCTTTTTCATTGGATTTTGATGGGACATCTAATTAAGGGGGAGTTTTAATTCTTAAACGGATATCTTTTTGAAATGACAAAGGGGGAGAAATAAATATAAACTTAGTAATTATGCAAAACTCAATCAATGAGTTTCATAAACCTCTTGGCTTTACATTGAAAGTTGCTATATTCCCTAAAGAGTTGGATTTCATGTTCCATAATTCATGGGGAATAATAAGCACACATTTTATAAACAAGAAGGAAAGCTACAAAAGGTAATCTTAAGGTATGAAACTCATATGTTTTATATTTCCTTCATTTATATTTTGGAAATGTTGATAATGACAAACATTTCATTCTTATTGATCTAACATGCTACTTGAGTGTGCAGGAACAAGGTGGATGACAAAGTACTAGGGAAATCCATATACTTACATATTTATATTTTCATGAAATGTAATCACTTTGTAAAAACTTATACAAATATATAATGTACAAGTACTTAGATTTCATGTAAATCAAGCGTTAGATTCTCCCTAGCTAAACATCACATTTAGATAGGTCATCCCCTTCAATAGTGTCACATATGCACACTCATACACATACTTAGTGCTTTAATTGAAAAATTGAAACAAGGTCAACCTCGGTCGACTAACTCCTCGACCGACACACTCTCGGTCGACAATCTTCTCGACCGAGAAAGACCCAAGTAGCCGTTAGACACAGCTGACAAGGTGGTTGGCAGTTGGAGATAAACGTTGCATACACTTGACCCAGAGAGCCTGTCGGTCGACAAAATGTCGACCGAGTAGGAGTCTCGGTCGACTATTTCTCGACCGAGATGGTCTCTGACAGCAACTGCAGAATTAATTAATTAGCTGTTACTAAAGCAACAAACTTGTACCTAACGGCTAGTTAAGCACTTAGAAACCCCTAGAAGGTGTCTAGAACGTCCTTAAGCACTTGTAGGACATTCCTATAAATAGGACATAGCTTAGGACACCCAAACATACTTACTTGTTACACTTGAGCAATCTTTGAGCATACATTGACTTTGTACAATCTGTTTGTGAGCAATTGAGCATTGTGACAATTGGCTACTTCTTCCCTTAGCTCAAAATTCGTGTCCCATAGGCTAGCATCTCCTATCCACTGCAATTACAATTACATACACTTTGGCTAGGATATCTATACGCTTGATCTAGGCAAATCAAGCCTTGTGCTACAAAAGGATAAGTTGTAATTTCCTTTTTCTTTCTTGTTCTCTATTATTGTTTGTACTCTCCTTGCTACTCCTAGGTTGGAGGCTGCGGATTGGAGAGGGTGGAGATCTTCTTGGTGAAGAAGGGGACCTTGAGCTACTTCAAGAAGGCTGGTGCAACGGGAGGTTACTTCTAGAGAGGAAGGCTACTTCAAGGGGGAGCTTGAAGTTACTTCAAGAAGGCTACCTCAAGTTGGTGCATCTACTTCAAGTGAAGGCTGTTCAAGGGGTGTAAAGAAAGTATTGTATTTTGTATAAATCCTTGTGAAGGTAATAAAATAAATACTTTCAAAATTCTGGTTGGGTAAGCAACCGGGTAGTGGAATGACAACTTTAGTATTTGCTAAAGTTGGAACCACTCTAAACACCTGTCTCCTTCTTCCATTTATAATTGTGGTTGTTTGAGTTAAATAATTGTTAAAATATTGTAAAAAATCTATTCACCCCCCCTCTAGTGTTTTTCATATACAAGAGTATTTCAACAACCACATGAATATAATGAATTTATTTTGGAATTAGGATTTCCCAAAATTTACATTTTCAAGTATAATTAATAGTTCAAAAGACGCCTCATTAAATAATTGTCAGTTTCAGTCAAATAATGCCTAATTTCAAATAGAGGATGTACATACTTATGATCATATCTAACTATTTAGTAATCCTTTATAGGATTAGGGCCAAGGGTTACACAGCCTAGTCATAATGTCTGTGCATCCAATTAATAGAAATTTCATTTAAATCATTACTTAAAAATTGACCCTACTTTAAGTTGGAAATATGATATCAAAACCCAAGCTATTAAATACATCATATTTTTCTAATTCATAAAATGTATCTATATGTATTAGTTGTATAAACATATAATTACTTATGGATTTTACAAGTTAAATCCATTCCTCATTAAAAAGCAAAAATAAATAACATGTGAAAAGACTGATTTGCCCTTGATAAAATTTGAACATTATATAAATGCCACATAGGGACGTTAGCAACATCCATCTACTGATTCCGATAGTCAAATTTTGGTCAAAGATGCGAGAAGTCAAAATATCCTTTGCCGATGACTTTGATTGAGCCTAGTATCCATGGGCAAGACAAAACTTTTCCCCAGGGTTTGATCTCCCTGTGTCTCTGACCATTGACGCCTACTGGAGCTCAAAATTTAGGAGGGAGCTTCCACACCTGGCCTCCTTGCAAGTGGAAGACCTACCCAATGACTTTGCCTCATCACCCTGGAGCTAACGAGCTTCAGCTCTGGTCTTGGGGTGAGTGGGAGATACAAAATTAATATTGGCCTCACTGTAGAGTTAAAATCAATAGGAATCAATAGATCCGTGACTGGAGAGGTAGCAAAGTTCAATCAGAGTGCAAAACATGTCACTCAGAAAGTAAAAAATCTCATTGAGGCCCCACAAGAGACATGATTACTAAACTAGACTCAACACATAGTCAAGCTACCTCTCAGTTGGCCTTAGATTGAAAAATGACAGAGACAATCAAATCATTTGTAATCCACAGTTTAGTGGGCATTTTAGTGTATAGAGTGGGGATGCAACTCCCCCGAAGCCCCACAAAATAAAAGATAGTTTTGTAGGGCCCATGGACCTCTAAATTGCTTTTCAATGGTCATCTTAGTACTGGTGCTATGCCATTTTTGTTGAACAAATGACACATACAAAATAAAGGCAAGATAGGCACACAAAATGAAATAGGAAGTGTCTTAGTTACCACGTATGAATTGCTTAGTAGTGACCCTAGTCAGCACTGATCCCAACTGCTCATAGGAGAGAAAGCTTGGCTCCATCCATGCGCTCCACAATAGATCATCCCTAGTTGAGAAAGGGGAAAGTTTCTAAAGGGCACATGAGTTGTTTTCGAGCAATCAAGTGATAGTGTAGTGAGGTTTTCCAGGGTTGCAAGCCTGTGCCGTGCCGAAACCTCTAGGGCTTTTAAGAGGGATTCTGGGTTAAGTACCCACTTGATGTGAGTTAGGGTTCTTTTAGTTAGAGGGGAAAATGGAGTTAGTTGGCAAGGAAATCTTGAATATTAGGTGAGTGTAGTGGAAAGAAGAGCATGAAGAACTTCACTGAGTTGAACAAGTCACCTATGCATGGAGAAATTGGATGTAGGGGATGACATATTCCACCACTCAACTACCCAACCCAATATCAGTCTGCATGACACATATGAAAAATATATAAATCCAGACTTTAGTGAATACACAAATGTGACCAAGGTTTGTACTGAATTACGGTCACCCTAACTTATATATTCACTCCTAAACTACCATAAAGGTTGCATTTTACATCCAATGAAGTTTAAATTTGGTGGATTACCTAATTAGAGTATGAGGAAGACAAATTTGAACTTGTACTTACACTATGAGACTATTTGTGTTGTATTTATGCCATAATACAATAATCACTTAATTAGGGTAATTAGCTTAACCTGATAGACAAATAGGGTGAATCCTCTTACATTATTTCCAAAATCCTCACTTTAAGATAATAAGACCCTACAAGCCTATTTAATATGGTTGAGACTATAGTTTAGTATTACTATATATAAATTCCCATAATTCAAGTAT
Source organism: Alisma plantago-aquatica (assembly GCA_963693085.1). Lineage (NCBI taxonomy): Eukaryota > Viridiplantae > Streptophyta > Magnoliopsida > Alismatales > Alismataceae > Alisma > Alisma plantago-aquatica. The sequence continues at coordinate 1,666,702,123 of OY856409.1, read as the reverse complement.
CAAGGTTATAACATCCTAAGGTTTCATGTCTATGGAATACTAGTGACTCGATTAGTGTTTAAAGTTCCCAATAAGATCTATTCTATTCTAAAACATGTAAATCTGAGTACCATGGGATATCTCATTGAATAAGGGAGAGAAAATGAAAAGAGAGATTTGTACCTAGAAATGGGGATGTTTCAACAAAACACCCATTGAGAAGGATTTAGTCCCCAAAATCTAAAGCAAAGAGGGAGGGTTGAGTCATCAACATCTCTTTGTCAACTCCCATCTAGTTTCCTCAAGGCCTTCATACTCCCAAAGAAACTTCACAGGCTCAATCTCCTTGTTCTTCAACTATTTCATCCTAGGGTCTAAGACCTTCTTCAAAAACTCTTCAAAGGATAAATACCCTCACAATTCTATATATTCAATGGTCAATACATGAGAGGGGCCTTTCACATACTTCTTGAGAACTGATACATGGACCACATTATGAATATTGTCAAAGGTGGGAAGAAGATCTAGGTGATGGGCACACTCCCCAACCTTATCTAAGATCTCAAATGGTCCTGTACATCAAGGGCTCAACTTGCCTTTGACCTTGGATCTTGCTATGGATTAGATTGACTTTATCTTTAGAAACACATAATCACCAGCTAAAAATCTAATGTCTGATCTCTTCCTATTAACATACACCTTCTATCTATCCTAGACTTCATCATTTTCTTGATCAAATAAATTTTGGTAGTCATCATATATATATGTAGGGCTGTCAATGAGGAGGGTATGGGCCTACCCTTACCCTTACCCACCATGTGTGGCGGGTAAGGGTATGGGTAATTTACCACTCCACCAATATACTTACCCTTCCCTTACCCTTACCCTCTTACCCATAGGGTAAATGGGGAGGGTAAGGGTAAAGCATAGAATTTATACGCCTTTTAAAAATTTGTGCTATTATTAACAATAATGACTTGACAAAAACATTTATATATTTAACTGAAGTTGCATGTTGCTTGATAATGGTGATTAACTAATCATAATTATCTTAAGAAATGTTCTACAACATTATACATATGATTTATGTTGTATGGAAATATATTATTAAGACAATGCTTATTGCATATAAAAATAGTAATACTCCTGACGTTGGTGTATGGACATATAAATTGCCCCCAAATGAATAAGACTGCTGCACTAAAATTAAATTAAATGACAATACATTACAAAAAGTTATTGTTGAAAACATGCATATATTATACCCTCCAAAATATTGATGTAGACAAAGACATTAAGAAGAAATAAAATAGATAACACCACCAAAAATATGTATCAGTGGGTATATTAATGATTATATCTTGTTATTATATATTTGTGTGTCTCACAACTTCAAGTTTTATACCATACCTGATCAAATATGTCCTATAAGAAGTAGAAAACACCACACAAAAAGCACAAAATCGGGCATAAACTAGAAAATATTGGTATATGGCATACATGTCCTGCACTTCCACGTCTGGTGTTGTATACACAATCAAATAAACTACATAAGAAGTAGATACGAATATCATGTATTGCAATAAATGATGACAATATAATATTGAATAATCTATGGATTTAAACATCACAATAACTATATATTTAAATTTTATACATAAATATTGGTGGGTGGCAGGTTAAAGGGTATAGATATTAACTTACCCTTACCCTTGCTCACTAAGACATTGAGTTAGAGGTTAATGTGTAGGAAGATAAAAGGTAATAAAAGCCTTTAATATTCATCTATGAGGTATGGGTAAAGGGTAAATCAGTTTACCCTTATTCATTGACAACACTATCTGTATGTTGTCACTCTTCTTCAGAGAACATTCTCTTACATCAACCCGCTGTAGTGGTGAATGACACTCTTCCATAGAGTGCTTCTAAAGAGGCACACCAAAGATGGATTGGTAGCTGTTGTTGTAATTGAGTTTGACCAAGAAAAGGTATTTATCGCAAACACCTCCCTAGTCCATCACACAAGCATGTAGCAAGTCCTCCACATTGTTTATTGCCTGCTTAGACTGACCATCAACTGGTGTGTGGTACACTGTGCTGAAATGTAAATAAGAGCCCATTTCCTCCTATAATTGGTTCCACAAGCATGAAGTGAACTTCAATCATAGTAAAAAACTATCACTTTAGGAACCCATGAAGGGGAAAGACCCAGTCCATATACAATTCTACCATATTAGGAACCTTATATGTGCTCTTAAAGTGCGTAAAGTGAGCCAAATTGGTTAGGAAATCCACAACAACCCAAAGCGCATCATACCCACACTTTGACTTAAGGAATTTGGTGACAAAATCCATAGTGATTTTATCCCACTTCCAATTTGATATATCAAGTGGATGGAGATGACCACTAGGATGATGATTGTAAGGATCTATCTCACTGATCAAACCCTAACTGATCATTAGGAAAAAATTCTTAAACAAATGCTCCACTAAAAACTAACATCTAAAAACACTAAAAACTACGTCAAAAAATTCTAAATGAAATGATTCACACATCGATCCAATAATGAGAAACTGCAACAAAAATCCTTATAAATGATATATTTAAGTGTACCATTATAGATATGAAACATTCCATAGAAATGTAAAGGAGAATGAAATGAAACACCTCTTTATTTATTTCACCAAAGGGATTACAAGATTGTCTATCATTATGGAGTTGTAATGATATAAATTATCCAATCCATTGCACAACTCATGATTGTAAACAAATATTAAGAGAAGCAACTTATCATCACTACTATAGAAAATGCTTTTTACAATGGGAAAAACACAATAGTTCTATTGATTGTGTTGTAGTTAGTATATCTTTTACAACAAGTCTATTTGTGTGTTGTGAATTATATATTTTATACAACACAAGTTATATACAACAGGCCAAACTCATAGTAGTATATGTGATACTACAACAGGTGCTAAATTGTTGTAATAGACTGTAATATCACAACATACTCAAACTTGTTGTAAAAGACCATAATTACACAACATGCTCTAACCTGTTGTAATAGTCACGTATGCTAACTTGTTGTAATAGATTATCATTACACAACATACTCTAAACCATTGTAAAAGATCATAATTACACAACATGCTCTAACTCATTGTAATAGTCATGTATGTTAACCCGTTGTAATAGACCATCATTACACAACATACTCTAACCTGTTGTAAGAGATCATAATTACACAACATGCTCTACCCATTGTAATAGTCACATATGTTAACCCATTGTAATAGACCATCATTACACAACATACTATAACCCATTGTAGTATACTATAATTACACAACAAACTTTCACCTATTGTAATAGTTACCCGTTGTAATAAACCACAATCACACAACAGGTTTGCACGTCATTTGTTGTATATGTACAACAAAGAATATATGTATTGCATAAAATGAAACTGGTTTAGCGATTTGAGATGTGCCTTACTTTCAAGTGGTCTCAAGTTTGAAACCTTGTGTCTAGATGTATTTTCCTTTTTTCTCAACATGTTATATACAACACCCCTATTACAACAGGTGTGTTACATGAAATACAACATGTATTAACTGTTATATAAAATACATATATTACAACATGCACAACACCTGTTGCATAAAGAACCCCCTCATAAGACCACACGATCTAATACAAAAGTTGACACCCGTTGTAAAATGGAAAAATGAACTGTTGTAAAAACAATTTTTTGTAGTAGTGCATATACATCATAAACCACCCACCCAACTCAAGAATGTGAGAGTACAAGGATACTCTAGACTAACTTTTCTATTTTTTCCTTCCCACATCTGTTGGCATGTCTTGTCTGCCACTCTAACATAGCTAAAAGATGTGGATAATATAGGGGTGAGACCCCAAGTCCCATTGATATGATATAGAAAAAGATAACATACTTATTGCTTACAAACATATATTTAAATGATTATTTAAAGGCATATTGTTAAATAGATAAATGTCTCTACATAGGATATAAGCATGAATCAATTATTATATTAACACATATGTATACTGAGGAAGTAGAAAAAGGGGAAAATTGTAACCATAACTGATCCACACGCTAACATGTACAATGTAGGAAACATATACAATAATTTCAATAAGTAAATAAATACAAGTACACATTCATGTGATTTATCAATTAAACCTAAACAAATATATTACATGGATGATTTACACATTTTGTTAAGCCCTGGGTAGTTTTAGGTTTGCTTCTCAAGCTACCAGAGGACCACTACAAAGTCACAATCTACCCCATATAAGATCTAAGGTGACTGAAATCCTAAGATTTCTTCCCCTCGATCAGTAAAAGTGACAAAGTGTATGGAACCATGACTAAAATACTAGTAGAGCACAATGGCTATCCTACTAAAAACTTGGTCCAACTTGGGTACACAGGCCACAGAAACAAAAACTAGAATATCCAACCCTTAAATCTGAGTTCCTACCACAACTTCTCTCAATTACATATAAATAGAGACATAACTACAACTGTTCTCAAATACATCAAAGTCAGGATGATAGAAAAAACTCTCCTCACACCCACATACACTCAATAATATACAATGGTGAGATCCTTTTGGTGTATGGACACTAGGGTTACACTTGATTTACTAAGCCAATTACCCATATTTCAATTGTATCAAACACTTACAAACAATGAAAAGAGATACAATTGTTATAGTATTCAAGAATAATAACATCATATGACATATAAAAAGTATTCAAAGATATCAAAATACCATATCAAGGTGCAAGCAACCATCTTTGACCGCAAAAATCCCACATGTCAATCTCGACCTTACAAGGCCCAACATATCAGTCTTGGCAACAACAAGGCCCAACATTATTATTCATGGAACATCAACCTTAATCAAGATAATGACACTTCTCCCTTTAATAATTCATCTCAACATGCAAATAGTATCACTAAAGATATGTCACTATCTAATACATAGAAATTCTCAAGATCATCATATAAAACATGGCATATTAATAGTACATGGTCAATTATCACTATTCAAGTGTAAGTGTATCATGAGGGACTCTTATATTACATTATTTTTAGGAACAATAATTAAAGACTTTAGGAACAATAATTAAATATAAAAAATCCTCCTTACATTTATATTTTAAAGTCTACATGGGTATTATAAAGTGTACATATTCATTTGAGGACAAGATTATCAACTGTGAAATCACATTATTTCCCCACTCTATCCATTTCACCATTTTGTCCATTATTTTATACTTTATCAATGTTTAATAATGAATTAACCTTGACCATATGTACCTACCATCATCAAAATGATGAGATCACACCATTGCACTCAAGGTATTAAACTCAAGGCATCAAGCCTGCACGTAATACATGTCATATCCATACATCTTGTATTATCACATTATGTCATATGCTTAATAAATTTAATAAGATTATAGAGAAAGGAGAGATGAAAGACATGATGATAATAAGAGGAATGTAGTTACTCCATTAAAATCCCCTTTGTAATATAGATTGCCCTTCATTATTGAAACTCACATCGATTAAGAAACCTCCAAGTTACTTCATTCATGCTTTATTAATTTCCCCCATGATGCATTTATGTATATCCATGTAATTATTCTTTCTAATTCATAATGAATTTTAGATTCATATATTTCCCAATTATGTGTCCATGACTCTTGAAGACATATTACAACTCACAAATAAATGAAAATACTAATTAGGGCACAAACCACCCCCTTGGACATTAAAGGCTAATATCACCTCATAAGACCATACCAAGGAAAAGGCCTCATAGAATTATCAAAATCACATGATATTCTAGATTACATATCATATTACCATGATTCATCACCCAGTTAGATTTCAACTTAAAATATGAAGGTACAAGAGAGTTACATCAATTATAAGAGTAAACCTGAAAAGGACTAATTTCATGCATAGATGGGCTGCCCTGAAATTTAGCTCTAACTCATATAAAGATTTCAGCAGTATAACAGCTCTATAATAGCCTTAATATCATTATATCCATTACCACAAAGTAAGAATATCGTGTATATTAAATTCCACATTATACGGCACTAAGATATCATAAAGATACCATTTTTAGTAATGTTTCACATGTATTTTGGATTTCAACATAAACATGTTTAAGTGCTCTTGTAATTAACCACAAGGATCACTTTTATAAGGTTTGAAAGATCAATAAATTTCGTATTTACTCTTAGATCATCTACAATAGTCCTCAAGAAATCATCTCTTAGCTTGTATGGCAATCATAGAGCAAGATTAGGGGATATTAGAACAAGTTTAAGGATCTACATGTATAAGTAGGCAAAAGAATGTTCGAAAATGCTATATAACTCACCTTTCATGGTGATTATCACGAGGTTCATCCTAGGTATCCACAAACAAGTTTCTAGATCCTAGATCATCTCTCAAACAGCCCCAAAACCGAAGCTCCAAGCAAGATCTAGCTTCCTTTAGGTCAAAGAGAGGAAAAAGAAAGGTTCTTAAGTTGAAAAGAATAGGTTCCACAATGTAAGTCCATGGGGCTCGACTGAAGGAGGAAGATAAGGTAAAGAACAACAGAAATACCTCAAGCAACTTTGTTTTCATGACCAAGATAATTTCCCTATCTTCAAGATGACTCCTCCACGGAGGATCTAGGGCAAATAAGGGAAAAAAGGAGAAAATAGGATACTTTAGCTAGATGAGCAGGTTTCCACCATGGAAGACCATGGACTTCGTCCAAGGACTAAGAGGTGTGAAGAATAGAAGTAAAAAGAGATTATGGGCAAGGACCTTACATATTTGATGCAAGAAACAAAATTGGGAAGCTTGAAAACACCATGGAGTTGCTTGATCTTTAACATGCATCCACATGCACCCACTTGCAAGCTCCCATTCATGGCCATCAACCCCAAGGGGTTTCTGTCAACTTCAAGGCTCTATCCATGTTTCCTATAATAAAGTTAGTGCCAAATGAGCCTCTATGACAAAGGGAAAGGGGTATATATACTAGCATGTGTGGAAATGTCAAAACTACCCATAACTCTATCTAGAACTTCCATTGATCAAAGCAAGACTTTCATTGGTCTAAGCATGACTTCCATTTGTCAAATATGCCTTCCCATTGACCCACTTTCATCCTCATGCACCCTAGAGTGTTATCCATAGACCTACATAGTATTCCCATCTACCTACTAGTCTGGACTTTCATTGGTTGTACTATCTAGGTTTTGCATTGGTCTACCAATACACATAACCTCCATCGGTTCACATGCCCATTCTTTTCATCGAATGACAAATTAGAGGGCCCATCGATGGTCAAGCTCCCTATTCTAATTGGTCTATAGTCTTCATTGGTGTAGACATTACAATGGTCATTGGTGTATCCTCCATTAGCTATCACTGTCCTTCCATCATAGGGTGCTATCAGGATCCCCATCATACGGATGAGTCCTTGGAGCCTTCATCAAACCGATGGGGCCTTAGAACCTTCATCGGGTCAATATATCCTTAGTTGTTCCATCAGACAGATGAGTCTTAAGGATATTCATCATATTAATTGTCTTCAAAATCCTCATTAGATCAATGGTCTTCAAGATCTTCATTGGATTGATGGTCTTCTAGAAACTCCATCGGTTGAGAGATCCATCAGTCCTCATCAATTACTACACTAGATGGGATGAAAGATCATACTAACTTAGTTCAAATCTCATCCAATTATGTATGGTTATGAAGGAAGGTGTGCAATTAGATAAAATATACTCGATTTTACAATCATGTACTTGATTTAGGTGAAATTACATATATGTCCATGATTTTACATGAAATTGCAAACTAAAGCAAACAAGGTTCAATTGACGTCAGATTAGAGATGTACCTTAACCAATTAATCCAATACTTCAAAAAAGTATGGGTATTAAGGGAAAACTTATGTTTAGATATTTCACATCATATGATATTAAATCCACATACTTTCTTGACTATAATTAAGTCCACAACTTGCAAGGACACTTGAAATTAGGCTAACCAATGTGCAAATTGAACCGAATAAGAGATATATCTACATCCATTGGTATAAAAACTAAATTAAGCACACACTTATGCTAATAAAGCAATATTAGAGGAATATTATATTTAAGATAGGTTCATGGTCTCACACTGATGCTCTATCTTCACTTGCTGGCATGTCAAACACTTTAGCAACATATGTAGCAATATCCCTTTTCATGTTCTTCCACTAGAAACCCCACAATAGGTTATTGTAGATCTTTATCACACTAGGATGAATCATGTACTTATACCCATGGGATTCACCCAAGACTCTCTATCATAGATCACCAACACTAGGTATACAAAATCTATGATAAAAGAGGATGACGCCATCCATTCTAATAGAAAACTCAGAATGTGGTAACTTAGTCAAAATCTTCATATCATCATGCTTAGGATTGTCTAGCTATGCAACAAAAACGTTATAAATCTAGGTGAGAGTGACATAAAAACTCTCCATATTCACTCTCATCTTATCCACCAAAAAATCATCATGAACTTCCACAAACTTAGGTCTCCAACTCAAGACTTATTCTAAGATCCTCCATAAGAAACAACAAATAGAAGCACAAGCAAAATCATTTTTCCTACTCAGGTCATCAACAAGAACACTGGATTTACCTAAGTGAAAACTGATGGTAAAGTCACAATAGTTGAGATACTCTAATCATGGCATGTGGCACAAGTTCAAGTCCTTCTGTGTCACCAGATAACATATGCTTTTATGGTCATAGAAGACTTCAATCCACACCCCACACAAGTAATGTTTCCATATCTTAAGAGAATGAACTATGGCAGCTAGATCTAGATCATGAAAATGCCAATTTACTTCATTTGGCTTCAATTGGCATGAGGCATAGGTGATCTCTCATCCTTTTTGCATAAGGGCACATCCCAACCCTAGTTTAGAAACACCAACAAATATAACATTGGGTTTACCTTCAACATTAAGAGAAAGCACATGAGCAAAGTCAGACACTCATTCAACTATAAGAAGCTATTCTCACACTCAGGAGTCAAAACAAACTTCACATCCTTACGTTTCATCTTTTTCAATAGAAGAGCCAACTTAGATAAGTTTTGCACAAACCTCTGATAATAGCCCATAAGGCCCTAAAACTATGTATCTCTAGGGATTTTTTGGGTGTATCCACTTTTTCATAAACTCAATCTTGACAAGATCAATAACAATATGACCCAAAAAGATAATGTGGGCAAGAAACATCACTTCGTTGAGCCATAACTCACACTTAAAGAATTTTGCATTGAGCTAGTGTCCTCGCAAAGCCTGAAGAACACCCTATATATACCCACTATGCTATTCAATAGTCTCAGAGTTGATAATAACATCATCAATGAACACCACCACAAAGTTGTTGAGGTAAGGGTAGAATACCCTATTAATTAGGTCCGTGAAGGTGTTCAGAGCATTGGTCAAGACAAAAAGCATAACTAGAAATTCATAATTCCCATATCGAGTCTAGAAGGATGTCTTTGGTACATCATCACCTTCACATGCATATAGTAGTACCCACTATGTAGGTCTATCTTTGAGAACATAGTAAAAAACTTCATCTAGTCAAACAAGTTGTTGATGCACGACAAGGATAACAGTTTCTGATAATCGCTTGATTCAACATACGACAATCCATGCACATATTCCAAGAATCTTCCTTCTTCATGAACATAACTGTGCTCCCCATGTAGAGACACTAAGGCATAAAAACCCCATGTCTAGGAGCTCCTACAACTACTTCTTGAACTCAACATGCTCAACATGTGCCATGTGACAAGGTGGATTCAAGATAGGTGCTATGCCTAGTATGAGGTGGATATAAAACTTGGATTCTCATTTAGGAGGAACTGTATGCATCTCCTTAGGGAAGACATCAAGAAAGTCCCAAACCACATCATTATCATCCGATACAAGTTGCGTAGGGTTAAGAACAACCAACACCAGGTAGGATCTACAACCATATGAGATGAGGTTCTCTACCTTGACTGCATAGATAGTGAATTGTCAAAATCTCATCCTACCTATGATACAGGGGTGCTCGCTATCAGGTTGTAGAAAGATAACCTTCTTCTCACCACATAAATGATCCATGACAAACGTCTTCAGCTAATCCATCTACATGATAACATTGAAAGCCATAACATTTAGGATGCTGAAGTCTAACTAAGACATCTTGCCGAAAATACAAAGTGTACGAGAAAGATTTTCAAATAGGTAGAACACACACAAACACTAGGAATCTAGACTTCAAAGGAAAGTCATATATATATATATATATTCAAGTTCTAACATTGTTACAAGTTTAAAATCTATGAAGGTATTTAAAGATCCAAAATAAAATAAGGCTTTAATAGGATATTGAGTATCCCGTCCAACACATAGGTTGAGAAGAAGTCCTTCTGGTGAGCGGGGCATGCCATGATTTCAAAGGTACACTAAATGACCAAAACCAAGTCATCAGACTTGTCCACCATTCAATCTCTCAATCACCCTTGAAGTAGGGTGGATGCATCTTGATTAGCTTTGTGAGGGAGTACTCCTTGGGATACTTAGAAGTAGGAGTGGTGTTGAATGCCCCATCATATAGGTGGTCAGAAGTTGGTGGAGAAAATCCACTCATGCTTAGGTGTAAACCTAATCTGAGCACGAATATCCATAAGAAGAGGAAGAGCTATGACGACATGATGACCTCTAGACTTGCCCTGTGAGCCTAGAGTCATCAACAATGGATCCATGAGTGACATTCTAAATTATGGTTTTAGCAATGTAGAGTACGCATTCAGTCCATCACAGGATTAGGGTACCACAGTGTCCATGTACCCAAATGGATTTGTTCTCCTAAATAGGATATATAGAGGTAACAATCCTAGAAAAAGTTATAAGATTCTAGACTCTCGATTTCTCTCTCTCTGATACCATTTTTAAGAATTGGGACCCACTATGGAACCATTCCCTAACTTTATATTGAGAATACTCTAGTTATACCCTAATCATTCATTCACAACAAGTATACATGAGGGGTGTTAAAATACCCAAAATAATATGGATAAATAGAGTAATAATTTCATAGAAGAAGAAAGAGTAATATTGAAGTATTACATGTTCCTAATAGTCTTGATTACACTTGTCCATAAGGAAATAAAAGGAATCTATTACTAAAATGATATGTTGTAGTGGGAAACCTAGACATCTCATAGGTCTCCATGAACTATTGATGAAGACGTTCCTCGAAGCCTGGTTCCTCAGGGACATGTTCCTCTACCAAGGTTTCAACAGACTGCTCTATACCTGTGAGGAAGAGAACATAATCCAAAATATTGGAAAATAAATTAATGGTCAGGAAAGGCTGACTATGTACATATAGTAAACACTTTGGGCATTGTATTGGACTATAAGTGCAAAGAGAGATGTTACAATGAGGGGGCTGCAGATAATTAGGTAAGTTCAAAATAATTCTACAAGAGGAATGAGGCATGTTAAATTCAGAACACAAGCATGAAGAATAAAATGCCTTGCCATACCAATTAACCACAATCTCAAATTTAAACAATATACTTTGCATGCATAGCAATGTACACTAGATATACCTAAAACAAGTTCATGACAACATAGGATCACAACCTAAAAAGTAAGGGTGAAAATGAACACCCCAAGGAATAAAAGTGTGTCCTTCATAAGTATGGTTGTGCATATATTTCACTATCCTAGATATTCTAGTCAAACATGTAGAATGCACAAATAGAGAGGCAAGAATAGTATTTTAGTCAATTTTGGATAAAAGGCAATAATATGGGTCCATGACCCATTATAAAACAATATTTCAACAAACACAAGAATGAATCCAGATTAAGAATTAGGAATGTCAAGTAATTAAACTTTTAGGTAGATCTAATAGTTCAAATGATGCCTCATTAAATGAATATAGGTTTTAGCCAAATAATGCCCAAATTAAAATAGAGGATGTATATACCTTATGATCAAATCTAAGTAGTTTGTAACACTTCTTAGGCTCAGGTCAAGGCTTCCAAAACCTAATCATAATATTTGCACATTCATTTAATATAAATTCCAATTAACTCATTACTTAGAAAATGACCTTACTGTAAATTGGAAATATGATCTCAAAACCCATGCCATTGAATATGTCATGTTTTTCTGCTTCCTAAAATGTATCTATATGCATTATTTGGATACACTAGTAATTACGTATGGATTTACCAGTTAAATTCATTTATTATTAAAAAGGAAAATATAAAACAAAATGTAAAAAGGCTAATTTGCCCTTAAATAAAATCCAAGCATTATATAAATGTCATGAAAAGACTGCACTAGCATCTAGTTACGAATCGATGTTGTCAAACATAAGTCAAATAAAGAAAGAAGTCTAAAATACCCTTCACGAGTGATTGCGATTGAGCCCAGGCTCTATGGGTAAGACAAGGCTTTCATCCTAGGGATTTATCTCCTTGCGTATCATGCCATGGATGCCTACTGGAGCTCGAAGCTTGGGAGGGAGCTTCCATTCTTGGTCTCCTTGTGAGTGGGAGAGCTGCCTTCTAGCTCTGCCTCATCACCATTGACCCAAAAAGCTTCAACTCTGATCCTGGGGTGTCTGAGAGATGAGAAAGAAGTATTGGCCTCACGATAGAGTCAGACTCAACATGAATAAGTAGGTCTACCATCAGGGGATTCAATCAAGGTGAACTACATTCTGGTCATAAAGTGGAAAAGCTCACTGAGGCACCAAAATGCTAAACTAGACTCGACGCATTGTCAAGCTACCTCTCGAGTGATATTAAGAAAATGGAAAGGAGAATTAAATAATTATAATTCACAATTTAGTGGGAATTTTAATCATAAAAATTGGAAATGTGACTTTTTAAAAGACCCATAATGTAAACGATAGGTTTCGTAGCATCCAAGTACCATGAAATTGCTCATCGGTGGCCATCTAAGTACTGGTGGGACACACTTTTTGTCGATTGGATGACACAAGGATAACCAAGGCATGATAGGCACACAAAATGATAAGAGGAAGGTCTTAGTTGATTATCTCACAATGTACTTCGTAGTACTAACCCCAGTTAGCACCAATCCCAACTAGTTTTAGAGATAAAGCTTTGATCCATCTAGGTGCACTACAATGGATCATTCCCAATTAATAAACGGGAAAATTGTAGAGAAAACAGGAGATGTTTCCAAGCAATTGGGTGATAGTGTAGTGAGGTTGTCTAGGGTTGTATGCATGTGCCTCAATGACACCCCTAGGGTTATAAGAGGGGTTCTAGGTATAGGGAACCACTCTACGTAAGTTAGGGTTTTGGATTAGGAGGAGAAAATGGAGTTAATTGGCAAGCAAATTGCAATATTTGGTGAGTGTAGCAAACATAAGAGCTAGAAGGAACTCACTAGGTTGAACAATACACTTGCATGCAGATAAACTGGAGGTGGGGGATGACATGGTCCACCTCCCAATTACCAGCCCATTATCAGTCTATGTGACACACATGAAATATAAAGAAACCCAAACTTTAGTCAGTAAATAAGTGTGATAAAGGTTTACAATGAATTAAATCGCCCTAACTTATATCTTCACTCCTAAACTACCACAAAGGGTGTATTTGACATATAATGAAGTGTAAAATTAGTGGGATACCTAATTAGAGTATTACTAACATGAATTTGAATTAAGATTTGCACTATGACACTATTTCTGTTGTATTTATGACATAATGCATTGATCACTTAATAAAGGTAATAAGCTAACTAATACCCATATAGGGTGAGTCCTCTTACATTTGTTCCAAAATCTTCACTTTAAAATATAAGGTTATACTAGGTTATTTAATTATGGTTGAGAAAATAGTATAATATGATTATTTATTAATTTCCATAGTTTAAGTATTATGGTTATAACATCCTAAGATTTTAGGGAATTTAAAAGGGCATATGGGCAAGGTATATGCATTGAGAAGAGCACAGTTTTCTTTTCCATAAGAATACCTCATGCCATGAGAAAAGAGATTTGTGAGGTGAATGGATTCACAAAGACTAGTGACTTGGGGTAATACCTTGGCGTCACTATCATCCATTCAAGGGTTACTACAAGCATGGTACTAAACATCCTCGACATCTGGAGATATATCCTCGATGTTATATATGTCTACACTTATCGATGTCGAAACCTAGTAAACTTCCTTGACATCGATGTTGCCTACTTGTTGACATGTGTCAATGAATTCAGCCTACTTGGTGATGAAATTTACTTAGCTAGCTCAAAGTCTCCCATCTTCTCGATGATCTTTGTAGTTATTATTGTTGCACACATTGTGAAGGCATAAAGAACTTGTAGGAAACCATTCTTCATATTGAGATGACTATTTCTTTGGTTTCTAACTAGAGAGTAATGATAAGTTTATTCCTCTACTAGATTTCCACAAGTTTTGCAAAATTTAGTGTAGATCTAATAAAATTTCACCTCTGTTATTTTTCCCCTCTTGACAAATTTATGTATTTGAAAATAAGCTCATGTTTTTTAATTCTAGAATGTGATCCAATTGGGGTTTCTGTACATACAGAACACATATATAGAACAAATCTAAGTTCTAAACATTTCATATGGAAGATTATAGATGGCGTATGTGTTTACTAAAAATATGATGTTTTATGCCAAATTCCCTCACAATCTCACTCTCACTATATTTTAACTTATTTTGCGTCAAAGTGTTAGTCCAAAACTTCCTCAAAGTTTCTTACATGTTCCACAAACTTCCACTTTCTTGCCTGTGTAATTTGACACTAAGATGACATCTTTTACATTTGCATGTGACTGAGTTTTTCTTTATATGTAAATATGTATGGATGGAAACATGTATAGATGACTATATATAGAAATATATTTAGTTTTTAAGATAGATTTGATGAAATCTATCAAATTTCATCATGAAATCACTATTTTGAGCTTAATTTTTGTCAAAGATGTGTCGAAGTTTGGTTGTAAAAATCCTCGAAGTTTCCTTGATGTTTCCACAAACTTCCACTTCCACACCTGTCAAAGTCAACTCGAAGTTGAAGTCTTGTTCCATGACTACAAGTACCTACCATGAGACTCTAGAACAGACTACCAGAAAAATCAATGCTTGGTCCTCTAGATGCCTCTTCCTTACTAGAAGAATTTGTGTATCTAAAGAAAGACTGAAAACCATTCCCACATATGTTATGCAAACCACTATGGTGCCTATGAATCTCTATGATCAAGTAGACAATACCATTGATAAATTCCTATGGGGGGGGAGCAGTGAACATAGGGAGGTGCCCCTTCTAGTTTGGAAGAAAGTGATGAGCAAAAAAGAAAACATGGTACTAGGTTTGAAATCCATGAGAAATTAGAACTAGACTTTGATTTAAAAAAATGCATGGGATATCAATAGAGGAAGGGGTACTCTTTGTTGTCAAGCCATGAAGAGGAGATATAAAGAAATGAATGTAAACCTATTTCACATTTATCTTGTCGGGGAGACTAGTCTTGCAAGGAAAGAACTTCATCAATGAAAACTTTTACAAGGTCCAAATAGGTGGTGAAAATACCAATGTGTGGGACGACTAGTGGGTACATGATCGAGGAGTGTTAGGGAGTGCATCATCAAGCCAATACCTGATGAGCTTAGCAACCTCAAAATCAGTAGTTTGATATATTTGGAAGGGAAATAGGACAACAAGTTCTTGAAGGATTGGCTCTTTGATGATGTAGTTAAACATATTATGGGAATGAATACTCCTCTGAGATGCTCTGAGCCGAATGCCATATTGTGGAAACACACAACAAACGGTAATGTATTCAACCAAGTCAGCATACTTTGACACTAGATATAGGAAGGGAAGGAAGATGGAGGGTGTAACTCCCAAGATTCAAGGCCTCAAATAAAATGATCTTAAAAGGAATTATTCAAATACCCATATTACCAAGGTGCACCTCCTTTTCAAGAAAGAGGTGTTGATGGATGAAGAAGCTTGGAAATATCCCCCTAACTTACAGAACATCACAAAAATACATCCTTTGCAATAACCCTAAGGGTACCATCAAAATAAATGCTGATGCGATGCTGAAGGGGAAGAGAGGTTATATTTCTTCTATCACCATGGATAGCAATGGATCTTGGAATAGAGGAATATAAGAAATTATTGTAGATAAAGGAGCCCTAGAAGTTGGGCTACATGCCACTAATTTGGCCTTAGCAGTGATTATTGAATGCAACTCTAAGGTGTTCATTGTTGTGATAGACAGCCAAGTTACTATATACATGATCATTGAGGACTACAGACTAAACTCCTTGTATGCTAACTGGATAGTAGGTATCCAAATTAAGCTACATGAGAAATGGAGGGTGATATTTGAAAATCATGAAAGTAAAAGGTGGCTGATTGGGTTTCTAAGGAACAAATCAAAAAATAAAAATGAACCTCATAGCTATATTATACCAAAAAAATGAACCTGATAGCTATATTAGGCCCCATAAACATGTCATAAAACTTTATCCTTAGGAACTATAATAGCAGTAGTTCTACCATGTTTATTAATTTGCATTCGTCCAATTCCTATACTAATTATATGAGATTTATTACAACAGGAAGGCAGGGTGAATAGATAGCCTCTACGCTTCCCTAAAAACATCCTAAGATTTTATGTCCATGGAATACTAATGAGTCAATTATTAAAGATGTCAATAAAATCTAACTATTCGGAAATAGGAAAGTGTGGGTACTATGAGGTATCTAATTGAATAAGGGACAAGAAAGGGAAAAGAGAGATATGTACTTATAAATGGGGATATTTGACCATCATACATATAAGTGTGTTTGGAATGGACAAATATATTCCTTAATTAAGAAGTGGATCCCCTCTCGGGTCCCACTCTTTACAGTATGGTATCAGAGCCAAAGTAGTCATAACCTGACTATTCTAAGATATCCTTTGTTTTTTCCTTCATTAGGCAGCAAGTAAACCCATATTTGTTGTCAAGATGCCTATCCTTGTGTCATGTGATACTAACTAGGGTTTCAATAAATGACTAGTTTTCACTTCACTCTCCAAGCTACTTCCATGACTACGTCTCAATCCTGAGTAACCCATATCACCCTACTTTCTCTAAGAAGGTAAAAGTATTATTATGTAAGATATGACTATTCTAGTGTATATATCCTATCCCTTCCTTAGGGGAAGTTAATTAAACTATTTTGAAGTGTAGGGTGACTTGAATTTTCATAGCCATGATTCACCCTAGTTCCTTTCTTACATTATTTTCTTCATTACTTTCCTACGCGTGCCTTGACTATGTCCACTTTGGGGACTAAGCATACATGGATAACTAACTTTGATTTCTAACATAAGAATGGTGGGTTTGTTTCCTTACTTAGTAGAAGTTGAATGTGTACAATACAAAATTTTCCTCCTATGCTATGCATTAGATATGATTCTATATTCCCTTTTGGTGCTTGAAGGATTTGAATATGTTGGTAAAATGAGGCGATGATAGAATTATAGTGTACATGATATGTGGTGAAAGTGGTTGAATTGGTTCTCACATTGATTTTGGAACCCATTTTGGATTTCCATTGCTAAAATTTCATCACTAAATATATTTTTATAATTGAAAAATATGTACAAAAAGAAAAGTATTCTAGATTTTATCGATGGTTTTTGGAACCAAGCCACCATCTTAGTGAAGCTATAAGTAGTAGAGAAACCCTTTAGCTAAGAAGCCTATAAATGGATAGGTGAACCCCTAAGCCCTATAAGGAATTGAAGTTTTGGGTATATAGATACTAGTTTATCTTGATCTACCCCTGTTGTCCTTATCTAGGATTAATTAGATTAGAGATTAGACTTTTTAAGGGGTGGAGTCCTATACACTTTTTTTTAGAAGTGCAACTTAAGGGTTGCATGATCTTAGTAGATGTTGAAATAATAAATTCTTGAGTGATTGCCAATATTAATTCCAAAAAAAAATCGGTTACCACCTAACCATGGTAAAAGACTAAGCATTGCTTATCTAACCACCACATGGTCTGGCCTATGTTCTAGCTTGAAACTAAAAATGCCTTCCATCATGCAGAACTAGAGGAGAAAGTATATATGAAACAACCTCCAAGTTTTTGTTCTCAAAGGGGGTATTCACAAATATTATTTCATCTCAAATTCTCTTTGTATGGTCTCAAGCAATCACCACTGACTTGCTTTATAAAACTCGATGGAATTCTTGCTATCCTAGATTTCTCCAGATATTATAATGATCATAGTCTATTCTTTAGTTCCTCTCAAGCTGGAACCATCATCCTTTCTATCTATTAAAATGATATCATTATCAATGGTTGTGATTCCCATGTGATTTTAACATTGATATAGGCACTCCAACAACATTTTCATCCCAAAGATCTAGTACAAATTTGATACTTCTTAGGCATAAATGTGCTATGTTGTCGTTAGGAAACTTTTTATCTTAGTGGAAGTATGTCCTTCACTTCTTGAAGGACTCCAATATGCTGAATTCTAAGCCTATTTCTTCACCTATGGACTATTACAACAAAGTTCTATATGAAAATTAGTCTTTTTTTATCATGAACAATATCAAGGAATGGTTGGGAAACTCATCTATCTTACAATTACCTGATTATATATCGCCTTTTATATTAGTGTTGTTAATCAACACATGGATAAACCTCTTACATGTCACCGGACTTAAGTACATTGTATCCTACACTATCTGAAAAGTGCACCTGGAGGAGGTCTCGGATACAAGAAACCATAACTCTAGATATCTCTTTGACCTACCTTGAAGATGCTGATTGGGTTGGAGATGTGAAAGATAGAATATCTATTTGTGGCTTCTGTGTTTTATTGGGCGGTCATTTTGTAAGTTTTGAAAATAAGAAGCAATCTATTGTGGCTCAGTTTCAGCATTGAGGTAGAGTATCATGCAATGGCACATGCCTATTGTGAAATTCAATGGGAACATCTCTTCTTTGAGAGTTTGGTTTTCCTCTCTCCTCTCTAGAAACATTTCAAGTGTGATAATGAAGTAGTTATTCAAATAGCTAATAATATCATTTATCATGAAAGTACAAAGCACAATGAGGTTGACTTCCACTTCATGAGAGACTTGATTTGTGATAAGAAGATTATTACACCTTATGTGAAGATTAGAAAATAGAATGCTGATATATTCACCAAGCCTTTTCCACCTTCATCCTTCTCGTATATGTGTGGCAAGCTGGAAATACACGTCATGTACTCTCCAGCTTGAGGGGAGTGTTGGTGGTATTTTATATTATTTGTTTTTACAATATTTATCTAATCAAGCTTCCTTTACTCAGTCCCATCATCATCGATCTAGTTTTTTTTTATATTGTGTCTCTGATACATCATACCTTGAAACAAGGATATATATATATATATATATATATATATATATATATATATATATATATAACTATCTGTGACTTTGATTCTCTTATAATGAGAATTTCTCTTCACAAGTCAAAATGTAATCTTCATTCTTCTCAAACTTGATGGAAACACCATCACATAAGATTTCATGACACAAATCATTGAGTAGTAGTCTCAATGGAACCACCACTCAAAGATCAAGGATTAAGAGCATCTAATCTATTTTCTAGGGTTGAGGTTGCTTGTGCTCATGTTGTCTATTTATGATCACATGTAGCTTTTTATATAGGGGACATCTAAATGGAAAAATGGTTGCAAATACAACTTTGCAATATAATGTGAAGCTCGCCCCATTTGATAAAAAACTTCTAAAGGATCCTAATTTATACCAAAAACTTATGGGTGGCCTTTCCTACCCTACATCTACTAGACATAACATTGCCTATCTCGTGCATGCTGACGGTTCATGGAAATTTCATGACATTCACAATATGCTACCACAATATGCATATAATGGGATGTTCACAAAACTATGTTCATGTTTTGATATTCCCATGTATCTTCTTGTTTTAACTACACACTTACAATTCAAAAAATTGGTATTGTGACAGTTATTCAAATTTTTGATATGGATTTTATTATTCTAGCAATGTTTACACTTAATTACTATCGATATAAGTTAAAGTCTTTAACCAAAATTTGCACTATGCCACAACATTGGGTGTCACTTACATAAATATACAACAATTTTATTTGAAAACATTTGTACTCATGACATTATTTATATGAATTTTATCCCAAGTAAACATGTTAGATGCTACTTATATGTAAAATACTTTTTAGATTTATATTCACTACCAATTAAAGCTCTTAAGATAAAACTTCCACTAAGAAGAACACCTGGTGTCCATTACATGTAGAAACATTATACTAGATTTACTACCACTAAATGCCACCACTTAACCTACAGAACTTAATATGCTTTTCCCATTGCATATCTCATTTTCCTTCACTTTTTTCTCTCAAGACACTTGTTTCCACCACCTATAGTGCTTCACACCATCTAAAAGCATCGTTGATACTTTTGGTGTTCTCATTGGTACTGCAGCTGGGAATTTCACTGGCTTTGTATTTTTTTCCATATAAATCATCAATTCTACTTCCGAAGTAGCTTTATAGGCCCTTACTTGAAACTTTCTTCTTCTTGGTGCCAACATTTCTAGTTCCACAACTATAGTTTCTTCAAATCACCACTTCTTTCTAAGGTTTTTCTTGTTCTTTCCCTTACTGCTACTGCTCCCATCTTTACCTCTACCATTGTTATGTTGCTTCTGCTACCTCTACTTCCACCACACGATAATTGTTTCCCCATACTTCTGTTGTCAATGCTTCTCTATTACTTCCATGATGTGCTAGCACTACTATAGAAATGACCTATAATATAAGTTATTTTTGGCATATCTTGTCAGTTATAAATCAAAGATAAGTGGGGACATTAAAAATTGGTTCTTTTAGCAAATTGAAACTGACACAATATACACATATCTTCAGTTACACACTACAAATAGACCGACAAAATAACATGGAGTGTGTGACAAAAATGTGGTTCCCCTAGGAAATTCCTCGCCAGTTATCCAAGTAGAACAGACGAGGTAATTCTCAACTTGTCATCAATTTATACAGAATTGATGAGGTAATGTTCGACTTGTATTCAGATTATTATGTAATAACTGACACAGTTTTAGTGAATAAACATTGAAAGCAAAGGATATGTTGTCAGTTTCCTTTAGAAAACCCATGAAATATGTTTATGTAGTCAGTTTCTTATGAAATTACTGATGACATATGTCCGTATTTTCCTTGTATAGCAGGTCTACAGACATGTTGTCTGACTGCTAGTCTTTCTGGAGCATGTAATTCATCAGAATTGTAGGCTCTACAAGCACCACATCTTAATGACATGCCAAAAAACCTACAAGAAGAAATAAATATATATACCCGCTCAATTGATTCAGCTCAACATTCTATCCATTTTCACTTTAAAGCACACACATATGTATGAACTCACACTTCAATTGATTTAGTTCTCAACCACACATTCAATTTCATACATATGGACAAATATACATTAGAAAGTGAATTGAATGATATTCAATCCTCATCATGCACTTCACATTAAATTCACATACACATATGCATGAACACATATACACATCAATTGCCATAAAGTTTAAGTCTACATGTATAACATATAAAACAAAATATTTGACATCAAATTTTGAGTTCTTAATAATCAATCCACCATCCAAATTATCTGACAAGCCCACATGCTTGATGAAGTAGTTTGCCCACTCTTTGCATGGGTCATGCATCCGCTCCAACACATAGTCTTCAATAGTGTCAAAATCCTACAAAGAGAATGATGCTTAATTCTAATTAGATTTGACTGTTTGTATTATTAAATGAGATTATTTTGATGTTTATGGTCCAAAACTAATAACAATACCTTTGGTATACATTTGATATCTAATAACGTGTGCCTGGCAATGTTGTCCATGTACAACATCACATAATATCTGCATGCCCAATCCCTATCTTGTATAGAGCATTGTAGATTTACAATTACGTTTATTTTATTGGACATATGGTATGAACACATGTGTTGACCTCACTAGAGTTTCCCCCTTGACAATTGTCCTATCAAATAACTTAAAAGTTGGTCATGCAACATCTGATGCTGCATTGAGAAAAGTTCATAGGCATGGAACAACTTTGAGGCAAATCATGATACTTTCTTACCTTTCCCTTTTGATACGTTTGGGGTTCTTGCTGACTATGCCATTTCTCTACTTTTGTGCATTCAACATATAACAAATAGGAATCTTATGTTGTCTTCTTCTACATTTAATAATTTTGTGTTTATATCTATCAGCTTTGCCATCCATAAAGGCTTGGCAGCCCGATTTGTTGCCCGTGCTTAAGTGAAGGCATTCCAGTAAAGATACTTTCTTCATTGTAGCTTTCTTATTTTAAATAAAAAGTTGATAAATGCATTTAAGTAGAATTGGTAATATAAATGTATTGGAGTGAGAAGACTATATACATTAACAATCTTCAAAGCTACTGATTTCTTTTTTGTATCTACTTCCCCTTTGTAGCTATGAAATTTTTTCATACTCTTATAAGTTAAATTAACAAATATGTTGCATTATTAAACTATCATATGATGTAAATATTAACAATTATTTTGAGAATAGAAAAAAATATAGTTAAGTGAATGAACAATTTCATTGGGTGTCTCTTATTTGGTGTTAGTTTTATACATGAAGGATCAAAGAAATACACAATATAGATCTCGGGAACAATCACTAACAACTACCAATGCTTATTTATGAGTGAATAGGCAAATAAAAAAAATGAGTTCCTCAACATTTGTATATTCATAAGTTAGATTTATAAACAACAAGCCTAAAACTTACAGAACATAGAAAGGAGCTCTGATCACATTCTTGGAAGCACGAATGACCTTTACTGTTATATTCACATAAATAGTAAAACTACTCAGATCTCTCTCTCTCTCTATTGCTAATCATTGATGGCATTAGAAATGCCACATTTGATAATCCATATTCAACAACGATGTAACACATATGACTGAACATATATATGCAATAATCAATTAGTATATAGGAAACAATTATAAAATATGTATTTTTTACATATAATGAGGTATTCAGACTCACCATATCCAAAGTTTTATCACTAACATGTTCAACCATTGATACTGAAATAGCTCATAAATATCTGTCAACACATACAATATTGTTGTCTTTACCTACGACCTCCTCCTAAAGGTCAGTCGCCATGATATATGATGGATTTATATTGTCTAAACATACTGTCAATGCCTTACATGTAGGGAATAAAAAAAATCTTGTGGAATGCAATGTGCGGGTGAAGGCTTTGGAACCTTAGGGGTATTCTTAGTTGTTGTGGTCTGTATGCATGTATTAGCATAGTATCTTCTAACTATATATAAATTCAATATACATTTGCCATACATCAAGAAATACAATGAGTTGTTTGGACCACCTAGTAAAGCCACCTTCTACCTTTCTGTCTGTGGTGGCATTCAGGTGCTCATATGGGAGTGGTGCTTCTCTCCATTCTGGAATGACACATATCATAGATACACGAACATGATTATCGGGAAGGGAAACACCATGAACTGTATCAACATGTGGATAAACCTCAACATCTGCCATGACATTGTATGATGGAACATCGATGGAAATATGACCTTTTATAACCACCTACAATTTTATGAAACACAACATTTAAATTGAGACACACATATATATTGACTTGAGGGATTAATTTATCACAACATATAAACACAACAAATAAATTACATAAATTGAATCTTACCCTTGTCGTACCATTCAGGTCTAAAGGAGTACTCCCAATACCCTCCTCGGGCGTGTGACACTGTATAAGATCTATGACTACTGGAGGAACTCCCATTACCTGAGAAGCCTTAAAGCCTCCAAGGATGGATCTATCAATCTTTCCACATCCTCTTGGTCTATTCCTCCTTCCTTGGAAGATTGCACTTTTTTTGAATTAGACAAAATAAGATTCTAGCCCAAATCTAGATGAAGCCTCCCCAACACGTCCACAATGCTCTTCCATCCATAGAGCATCATCAATTCATTGTGTGTGTCTTGAGGGGTGAACTTTCCCTCCCTTGTTTTCTCACCCAAGTTTAACTATTCATCATCAAAACCGACTAATTATTAAAGGTTAACAATATAGGGAAAAAAGAACATGGACATGCATTGTGAGACCAAGAAATTTACCATTTTTGTAGCCACCTCTTGGATTACTTGGATGAGGATTTATCCATCTTTACTTTTCCTCGTATCTATCCACTCCAAATAGCAAATCAACCAACCATAAGAACTAGAAGACTCAGAAGTAGGAGTAGAAGGAGAAGTATTTGCTCTTGTTTTCTCTCCATCTGGCAACATTTAACATAACCACCTGAACCCAACCAGTGCTTGTGCACATTCTTGTCATGCCTTTTTCTTAGAATCTTGAATGACCTAATTAATTAAATAAGAATATTGTTAGATAATCCTAAGAAATCATAAGAATGTAATTAATTCAATACCTTGAACTCATTTATTTGTCTCTACTCAAGAAACTATTCCCATTCTTTTTGTCAAGATAGGGCCATTGCATTGTGGGGTCCTTGTCCTTCTTGGATTCAAAGGTGTAGTCTCATGTGAGGATTGTTCGCCAATCTCTATATCTTCTCCCACTGACCTACATAACATTCTTGCAATGTGAATTTTCATCAAGCTTAGATAGATTTTGTGCATCTATGATATTAGAAAACAAGCGTTGAAACTGTATTATTATAGGAAGATACCACATCACCTTGGGTGGAGACTCAATTTTGGTCTTACTCAATGTCATCCATTTTAACCTAGATGCCCCACATTTTAGACATTCTTTCAGATTGATATAGTCCTTTTAAAACGACACACATCCATCTAGGCATGCATGTATCATCTTAGCCTCCATTCCCAATAGACACAACATCTTTTTTGTTTTGTATGTTGAGATTGGAAGCTTGTCGCCTTCAGGGAGAATCTCTTTCAACAAATACAAAAGAGAAGTGAAGCTTTTGTTGCTCCATCTATTGTTAGCATTTAGATTATACAATCTCAACAAAATAGTCATCTTCATAATCTTAGTACAACCTAAGTATAACAATTTCTCAACATCATGCACAATGTTTCTAAATAAGGGAGGTGGATCTATAACATTTACCCCGCCCCTATCTAGCATCACACAACCATGTCTGTTGGAATGGGTTCATTCACATCATCATTGTCAACCATTTCTTCTTCGACACAACTACCACTACTGACATCTGATGATCTCACACTAGGAATCTCTCCATGCTAGTACAATTCTATATAGCCCTGTACAATCCCATTGCACATGACATGATTCAACATTGTCAACTTTCAAGTTATTACTACTATTCCTACAAGGTCAATAGAACATATGTGTAGATTGTTTTCTATGGTCCTCTTCAAATCTTATGATCGAGACCATTAATAAACTCCAGAGTGTAGTGATTTGGATTAGACATCCATGATAGATCCATTATATCAAATGAGAGGTGAATAGCTTATCAGATGTTAGCTAATAAGTTAATTTTAGAAAAAAAATGTTTGATCTATTAACATTCACACTGATGAATGTATACCACCTATCCCATTCTCAAGCACTTCATCTCACTTGTAAGTGTATAATGCATGTTTGATTTTGATAAATTTTGACAAAATTTCCCCACAATTTTCCAAGTACACTGATGTAGATGGGAAAATACCCACCTACATATGTACCCAGAGAACAAAAGGGAAAATGCTGTCAAAATTTATTAAAATTGAACCCACATAATACACGTACATCCTAAGTGAGATGAAGTGGTCAAGAATAGTCCTATATTGGGGACTATCCAAGGTATTCTCCTAATGAGTAAATCTCAGATGGGTTTCTAGGCCAACAACATGGTTTAGAAATTAAGAATTATATATTTGGGTTTATAAATCAACATTTACGTATTAGGGTTTAGAAATAATTTTCAATTCTAATTAAATAAATAGTTACATATATGAATTTTCATTGCAATCATACAATTCATCACAGTCTCCATAAAATTCATCACAATTTACACACAGTTCATATGGGTTTTATAAATTTCATCACAATTCACTACAACTGAAAGCATATAAAAAATTGCTTCATACAATTCATCCATAGTAGAAATTCGACTAAACATGTATCTTCTATTCAGATATCTCATCTTGAATATCAAATAAGGTAGCTAATTATCTCCATTTTGCTTCCCTCTCTCCTCCTTTCTCCTCTCTCCTCCTTCCCCTGCCCTAGTACAATTTCATCTCAATATTGAGAAGAAATCATATTAGGGTAGGGGAAGGAGGAGAGAGGAGGAAAGAGGAGAGGGACAAGGGAGATGGATATAACATTGTAGATAGAGAGTAGGCAGGAATGTACCTACAGAAGCACCAGAGGAGGATGTAGTGAGTAGTGGCACCAGAGGAGGAGGAGGTAGTGAGAAGAAATGGCCAAACAAGGAGGAAGAGGTAGTGAGCAGCTATGGCTGATGTAAGTAGTTGTGGCCGACAAAGGAGCTGGAGGCATCAGAGGTAGTTTTTGCCTGTAGAGGAGCTGGAGGCATTGGAGGTTGATGCCAGAGTGGCGACAGGGACTGTTGAGCATCTGTATAGGTGCTAGGGGTGTTAGTTGTGGTAGTGACAGAAGAAAATCATTGAAGGTCTAGAGAGATTTCTTGCATGGAGGGGAAAGAGTGGAAAAGGGGTTTCTCACAGGGTTTAAGTATGACATACCTCATCGAGTATTGTAAAAAACTGATGATGTAACCTATGTCATCGATTAAACTAAAGAAACTAATGACAAAACTTGTGTTAGCATGAAGGTAATGCATCAGTCAACTACATCAAAAGTGATGACTTCTGATGCATCCCAACGATACCTACATCGTTGATTTAGTTCATGACAACAAATGAGATAATCCAATTGTGTGTGTGTGGGTGGGTTGCATGACATATAGTGTGTACACCTTTCTCGTTGTTAGTGTAGGCAAAACCAACACGATAGCCATTAAGGGTTATGGTTTTATCACGTGGGTTATTTTACTAGAAACCAACAAAATAGGATTTTTGAAGGAAAATGAAATGCGTTCAATTTTTTTGTGCAAAATTGTATTTTCACGGGCGATCTATGCTATTAATTTCTTTGTGAAACAACAAATGAGACAAATAAAGTGCCTCCTATGTTTTCTTAGTTGCCAAACTGTGGTGGTTTTCTTTAAAGAACTGAGATATGTTACACCATCAATTTCCCTCGAAAAAAATGATGAAAAAAGTCATATCTATAGTAGTATAGGTTTGTATCCTATACATGCCAATGTTTCTTTTTTGTTTCCACCACCACATGTGTATACTATTTCTATTTATATATAACCTTTCTAATTTGGTACAATGCAATTAATTCTATTAATGCATTAATTACATAATAAAAACTTTTATAGTTCACTTTAACAGAATACACTTTCAAATTACTTTTATACCAATTATTTTTTTGTTGGAAAGTATCATTTTTTTGTATAGTAACCTTTCATAGAATATAACCGTGTCTCCACTATTTTACATGATTTAAAAAGAATCAAACTACATGTAAAATTTCCTAACCTATCACATTTCACCAAATAAAATATAATTTGACCAATTAAGTACCAATATCACCTAAATTAATTTAAAATAAATATGAATTTGTCAATGATTTTCCAAACTAGGTCATCAACTAATTAAGTATGAAGTCGTACAAGACACATTATTGGAGAATAGTAAGATGGGTTAGACCAAGTCTGTGACGTCCTCAAATTTTCTAAAACTTAATCTGATGTGTGACGTCCAAATTGAAAACTCACCTCTGCGAGAATCCTAATTTAAACACCCCACACTAGGCTAAGAAGAAAAAAATCAAAGGAAGTTAGAAGGAAACAATAGTAGCACATGCACATGAACAATAATAAAACCATACGACACATGTTCATCATTCAACATATAATTACATAATGAATTGTTACAACATTTGATATTACATATTGAACAACAAACTTCTACATATACATGCACTACCACTAAACAACATGATCTTAAGACAACAAGTCCACCTGTACATCAACTCATCCCACAATTCTCAACTATCATGGTTCTTCAAGATCACATGTCCACAACCTAAACAAAAGATTACATGTAGTACATGTCAACACAATATTAAAGAATATTGTACTGAGTATGCCTACATGACTTTTTATATACCTCTCATTAATAAGCTTGACAATAAGACAAAACTAAAACTTGACAGTTATAAAGAAATATAAGAAAAAGCATATACTTGCACAAAGATGTTCATTAACAAAAGAGAACACATATTTTAGGCACATTTTCCATCATATATCTCGTACATATGCCACCAAGGGCTTTGATTTTTTTGGGCCTTATGATCTACTACCAAAGAGTTTGAGATCATTATACATGTAATCTACTACCAAATAGTTTGAGATCACTAATGCATTAAGGCCTTTATGATCTACTACCAAAGAGATTGAGATCATTTACATGTGATCTACTACCAAAGAGTTTGAGATCATTTACATGTGATCTACTACTAAAGAGTTTGAGATCACTTTCCAAGAACTATACTACCAAGAAAAATAGTGCCTTCTATGATGGATCAAATATCTTATGTTTCATGTGTTCATAGCCATAAGTATGGAAAATCAAGCAAGCTATCATACAAGAACAATCATTTCATCCAATACTATATGCCAAGTATTTTTCTACACATATAACACAATCATATTATACAATAAGCCAAGTAAGAGGTAATGGCATACTTTATCAAGAAAGACAAACCTAATCACATTCCTGATATCCACCATATCCTGGTCAACCCCTGATTAAGACAAGATCATGCACACTATCATTAGATTCTCATCATCTTAACCCTAGTTATGCTCATTTTAGGGTTTATCTTATCTCATTAGGATATGTGCATCATTACTTGCTTTCTTATCTTAGAATTATCTTACTGATGTCGTTTTCTAGATTATAGTTCATTATCTGAACATTAGGTTCCATACCCTTTTTGTGCACATATTAACCCTAGTTTATATACAGTATTTGAATTAGGGTTACAACCCATGCATTAAGGGTCAACTTCATATAATATGAATTCTATGCATCTAACTGATATCAAAGTTTCATATTAACTTCCAGTTACATATATGAGGGTGTTCCATAAATTCCACCATTTATTGAGCATGTATGTATTTATTACATTTTATTTAGGGTTATTATCCATGGATAGACATTATAAGAAAATTAGATGATTATGTGCTATAACATGATCATATCTTATGTCACACAGATTCTAAAACACATTTCTGAGTTACTGATGCATTATCATAATTTTTGGTCTTCATCTATTATTTATTAGGCATGAAAAGGCCATTTTACATCATACATGATAACCCATATATTTAAGCATTGAATCACTAATATTATGGTTCTATATTGTTCTACTCATTTTTTTGAGAAAAATGGTACCATGATTGTATTTTTTGAATAATTGAGCTATTTTTTATGATTTATTGAAGATCTGGCTAATTACTGGAGTTTTACCATTAATCCTCAATCACATGATGACACATATCAACACTTATCTTCTCCTCCATACAGAGATGATCTGGTTCGTGGCTCTACACTTGGTTCAGAGTTCCCTTCTGTTCTGAGTGGAATGGGATTAGACCGGTTCAGGGTTTGGACTGGTCCCTCTTCTCTCTTCCTCACGTCCGATCTCCCTCCCACCCGACTCAGTTCTCCCGATCACGATGCTTGATGTTGTGGGCAACTCTCCAGTGGAAACTTCTACTACAATGAATGGAGAAGGTAGAAAGATCCTCCTTGCATCTCCATTGTATGCTAAGGCCTTGACGAGGTGCCCTACAGAGACGCTCAAGACGGTTGACAACTTCAGCTTAATCTCTGGATCTTTTCCGATCCACGCAAGCAAGCGATCCTACAATGTGGGCACTGCCGTAAGGCTGGGTCTATTCCGACAAGAAGTTAACCACTTCTCCAACTCTCTGGATCTCCTACTGGATGCCCGACACATGGGGCCAACGTGCGCTGCCTGGCACACACTGTCGTCAGGGCTGCATTTGATGCCGGACCCATTTGGCTCCATCTCGACTCTCATGTGATCCCTAACTTGCCCATTCTACATGATTTTACACTCTGTGTTCTTAGATGCCATCATTGTGGGGATGGGAAACGCTGACAAGGTGTCTCATCTGTTGTGCACCGCTGGTCTTGGGGCTTGATGCCAGCGCCGCTGGTGGCTGAATCTCCGACAAGAAATCAACAAGACATGGCTCATCATAGACCGATCTAGATGCCACCCTCACCTTCGACTTGGGGTCTAGGAACTAAAGAAACAAGGATAGGCTCGGGGCTTTTCTATCAAGTGTCATTGTGGTTGTTGTGCTCTATGAGCAATGACAACTCTTCCTCCTTTGACTGTTTCAGTGCTTGCATCTATGCAATCACCACTCTATATAGGTGTTGTGAGATCAACTGCTGGTTTGGTTTCTTCCATCTAGCCACGGCCATGACTTGGCCTTGGTCAAAACTGGGCATCACAGTACACCCACGACTTCGGGCCTAACCATAACTTGGAGAAAACTTTTAGCCGTCAGATCACCACATCTAAGGGTTGCCAGAGGCAGATTCATGGCATCAGAAAGCATGCTTATCATTTACCTATTGTCAAGGGTAGAGTGACATCTCCAAAACAACAACTTGGTCTAAAATCATTAATAGGCATAGTTCTAAAGTCACCAACACATGCATTATTTCACCAATTTCAAATCACGATATCTCCACCTATGAATATCTAAATATAATGAATCTTTGATCATAGATTTAGCATCATCCAAGCTACATCTCACCCAACTTTATTACCAAGACTCACTTATTTGATCATTCAATTAAATACTTCAAAAGAGTATGAACTTATGAATCATAGTCATGATATCAACACCAATTGACATCCATATTTATCAAAACACTTGGACTCTTCAAAATAATTCAACATGCATAAATTCACTTATGTCATTAGACATTTAAAGATTACAAATTCCACTCCATCACATCCTACACACCTTAAGAGAAATTTTGTCCTCAAAATTAAGCCAAAAATCCATTCCATCACATCATATACATCTTAAAAGAAATTTCATCCTCGAAATTCAGCCATCCTCTTACTTCAAGGGGAAACCAAAAGATATACAACCATGTTTTGTGCACCACTCTAGGTGCAACATATACACAAGAAAAATCTCCACGATCACATCCAACCCACTATTAGGGGATTTCAAAAATGTCTAGGGTTAAACACCCCCTTTATAAAAGATTTAAACAACAATTTGGAAATTCTGGTTATGCCATGACATATCTCATATGTTAAGGTTACATCCTTATCTTTACCCATGCATTAGGGTTCCCACATCATATTACCATGTTCTAAATGATTTAACTAAAGTTATCCCATTATATAAAGGTGTCATCAATATTTTATCGAGCTAATTGTTAGAACATGTTCAACATTAACATATCCCTTTTAGGAGGGAGTTAACAATAGTTAACCCACTTTATCCATCTAGATCATATCAAGGTGTCATAATCGTTATGTTTGCTTAATGAAAAATTATATTTTTCATCTTTATGAAGTACTAAGATTAACACCTCATACAACATGTTTCATTCATTTGATCTTATTTCATTGCTCATAATAAAGTGCAACATTTACTAGTGATTTCAGCACAAGATTAACCAACAATATCACATTATCATCATTATTCATTCATGTGGTTAACCATTAGTAAATTTATATCTATTATACCATCTCTAGATTTTCCATCGTGTCATATCCATATCCATATATCACATCTCAAGATTACATCACAAACACACATATTTTGTTTGGGTTGTGCTAAACAAACTTATACAAGTGGCTTGTTAAACATATATCAAAACTTTATCTAGTCTAACTAAGGTTCTCCTAACCCATATCATGAGGGAAGTGCCATGATCAGTCTCTCTGAGCTAACTCAACTCTATGAGTATCTCATATGCATATACTTTATCTTTCCTCTCTTAGTCTAGGGTTCTCAGATTACCTCATTGGCACTAGTGATAGCTTCACAAGCTCTAGCCACATAAGCACAAAACAAAGAATGATATGACATTCTCTATGTAGATCCTCTACCCATGAGACATGCTTACCCACAACTCTCTTTCATGTACAACACTAGAGTCCTACATGGGAACCACCAACCCGAGCATGAGTCTTCATAGAAACCAACAAAGTTACCTCCTACAGGGTCTTAGGACTCTCTCCCCCTCACCCAGATGGAAGGTACTCATATTCATGTTCACATGTTCATATATATAGACAACCTCTCTCTGAAGCTAAGGTTTGGTCTTCCCAAAGACATATAGGGTTCAATAGATCTATAAGAATCATGCATAAAGCAACTCAACTCATTCACTCAGGAGTAATCTAGTTTAGGACATATCACATCACATATTTCTCATAATTCTCATATATTGGAGTTTAGGTTCTCTGACCTTCTCCCTATGGGCATCACTCTCTCTAGAGTTAACCCTATAACTGGTCCTAACACTAGAGGACCTCCTTCCTAAAATAGCTTGTGGCTCATTCTATCTCACAACCTTATCTTAACTTAGCTTATATTAACTTAGAAAAGCACACATACTTGCATAATCAAAACTTATCTCAAATCCTCAAAACTGACCGTAATTCTTAAAGACAACATATATCATCATAATCCATCTTACATCATCTATATAAGACTAAGATCATCATCTAAACATACTTCATCTATTCCATCTATCACATATTCCAACAAGGCTCTAGACATCTAATATAGAACTACTCTCTCTTCTGGACTGATGTCATTCACTTTCACTTAGGTTACATGACCACCTCCTACTCGTACATGTATGGGGACACATTTTTGTAATACATATATATATATATATATAATAAAATATGATATATTTTTTTTCTGATGAAACATGCGTCAGAGAAAACTATCAAGGTTCGATCCGATTGGAATCAAAAACCAAATCCAGAAAAGGAGTGCCCCACACATAGTAGAGAGTACAGTGCCATGAAAACTAGTGAAAAGGGTGAGAACATGGTGTAGACTAGTTGTGCTACCCAAAGCATAGATGCATCATATGTCAAAGGTTTCTCTTCTCGTGATGTATGACATTTTCAAATAATACAACGTCCCATACCACTACACTATAAGAAAAGAGTGACACCTAAGGACCTGCTATACGACAAGTACCAATCTAGACTTAGTTCTCTGACATCTAGGTGCTAACCTAGAGGCTAGGTCAAATCTAGTCTCTAAAATACGACTAATCTAACCCTAAAGATTATTAAGTTCAAAGTTCTTTAGTTTTGAGTTGCATAATGAGAAAATGTCAAGTTTTTCTATTGTTCATGCTCTGATACCACCTATGACGTCCCCAGATTTTCTAAAACTTAATCTGATGTGTGACGCCCAAATTGAAACCTCACCTCAGTGAGAATCCCAAATTAAACACCCCACACTAGGCTAAGAAGAAGAAAATCAGAGGAAGTCTGTAGGAAACAATAGTAGCACATGCACATGAACAATAATAAAACCATACAACACATGTTCACCATTCAACACATAATTACATACAGAATTGTTACAACATTGGATATTATATATTGAACAACAAACTTCTACATATACATATACTACCACTAAACAACATGATCTTAAGAAAATAGGTCCACTTTTACATCAGCTCGCCATACAACTCTCAACTATCATGGTTCTTCAAGATCACATGTCCACAACCTAAATAAAAGGTTACATGTGGTACACGTTTGCACAATATTCAAGAATATTGTACTGAGTATGCCTACGTGCCTTTTTATATAACTCTCATTACTAAGCTTGGCAATAAGATAAAATTAAAACTTGGCAATTATAAAGAAATATAAGAAAAAGTATATACTTGCCCAAAGATGTTCATTAACAAAAGAGAACACATATTTTAGGCACATTTTCCATCATATATCTCGTACATCTTCCACCAAGGGATTTGATGTTTTTGGGACTTATGATCTACTACCAAAGAGTTTGAGCTCATTATACATGTAATCTACTACCAAAGAGTTTGAGATCACTAATGCATTAATACCTTTATGATCTACTACCAAAGAGTTTGAGATCATTTACATGTGATCTACAACCAAAGAGTTTGAGATCACTTTCTAAGCACTATACTACCAAAAGAAATAATGCTTTCTACGATGGATCAAATATATTACATTTCATGTGTTCATAGCCATAAGTATGGAAAATCAAGCAAGCTATCATACAAGAACAATAATTTCATCCAATACCATATGCCAAGTATTTTACTACACATATAACACAAGCATATTGTATAATAAGCAAAGTAAGAGGTAATGACATACCTTGATCAAGAAAGGCCTAATCATATTCCTGATATCCACTATATCCTAGTCAACCCCTGATTAAGACAAGATCATGTACACTATCATTAGATTCTCATCATCTTAACCCTAGTTATGCTCATTTTAGGGTTTATCTTAGCTCATTAGGATATGTGCATCGTTATTTGCTTTCTTATCTTAGAATTATCTTACTGATGCCATTTTCCTTATTATAGTTCATTATCTGAACATTAGGTTCCATACCCTTTTTGTGCACATATTAACCCTAGTTTTTGTACATTATTCGAATTAGGGTTACAACCCATGCATTAATGGTCAACTTCATATAACATGAATTCTATGCATCTAACTGATATCAAAGTTTCATATTAACTTCCAGTTACATATATGAGGGTGTTTCATAAATTCCATCATTTATTGAGCATGTATGTATTAATTGCATTTTATTTAGGGTTATTATCCCTAAATAGACATTCTAATAAAATTACATGATTATGTGTCATAACATGATGAAGTCTGATGTCAAATAGATTCTAAAACATATTTAAGAGTTACTGATGCATTCTCATAAGTTTAGGTCTTCATTTATTATTTATTAGGCATGAAAAGACCATTTTACATCATACATGATAGCCCTAATAGTTAAGCATTGAATCACTAATATTATTGTTCTATACTGTTCTACTCATTTTTCTGAGAAAAATAGTACCTTGGTTGTACTTTTTTGATAATCGAGCTATTTTGTATGATTTATTGAAGATCTGGCTAATTACTGGAGTTTTACCTTTAATCGTCAATCACATGCTGACACGTGTCAGTGCTGCTCTTCTCCTCCATACGGACCCGGTCCGGTTCTTGGCTCTGGACCTGATTCAGAGTTCCCTTCTGTTCTGAGTGGAATGGGATTGGACCGGTTCAGGGTTTGGACCGGTCCCTCTTCTCTCTTCCTCGCGTCCAATCTCCCTCCCAACCAACTCAGTTCTCCCGATCCCGGTGCTCGACGCTGTGGGAAACTCTCCTGTGTCAACTACTACTGCAGTGAATGGAGAAGACAGAAAGATCCTCCTTGCATCGCCATTGTTTGCTAAGGCCTCGACGAGGTGCCCTGCAAAGATGCTCAAGACGATTGACAACTTCAACTCGATCTCTGGATCTCGTTCGCTCCGTGCAAGCGAGCGATCCTGCGACGCGGGCACCACCGCAAGGTTGGGCCTATCCCGACGAGAAGTTAGCTGCTTCTCCAACTCTCTGGCTCTCCTGCTGGACACCCGACACACGACGCCGACGTGCGCTGCTGCCTGGCACACACCGTCGTCGGGCCTGTGTTTGACGCCGGACCCGTCTGGCTCCCTCTCGACTCTCGTGTGATCCCCGACTTACCCATCCTACACGATCTGGTGCTCCGTGTTCTCAGATGCCATCATTGTGGGGATGGGAAACATCGACAGGTTGTCTCAGCTGATGTACGCCGCCGGTCTTGGGGCTTGATGCCAGTGCCGCTGGTGGCTCGATCTTTGGCAAGCAATCAACGAGACATGGCTCGTCATAGACTGATCTAGATGCTACCCTCACCTCCGACTTGGGGTCTAAGAACTGAAGAAACAACGATAGGCCCAGGGGCTTCTCTATCAAGTGTCGTTGTGGTTGCTGTGCTATGTGAGCAACGATGGCTCTTCATATGAACTTGGTCTGCATATGTCAACATGTCAACAGTGGATTAAAATACCGTCTCCCTCTATTTCCGGCGGATGAGGTTTGTGCAATCTAGGGTATGTTTGGACACTTTCGGAGAATACGAAGTTAATTGCGGAGAGCTTCTATGTTTTAAATATAGACATGATCTTATTAGAGATATTCTTTTTGATGTACTCATACGTGCAGGGTATTGCCGCTAAGAAAGAGACACCTATGAATTTTTTAACTGATCCACAAGAGGGAAGATCGACACTTAGGCCTGCTGATGTCTTGAATTTTAGGTGGATAGGAGGGAAACATGCATGTGTGGACCTTACATGAGCTTCTCCGCTGATGGGATTGAGGAGTGAAGCTTTTACAGCGGGACATGCTGCCCTTAAAGCTGCTTCAGCCAAAGTGGGTAAGCATGAGAAAATATGTATTGAAAATCAACATGCCTTTATTCCTTTTGGATTTGATACTTCTGGATTCTTAGCACCACAAGCTATGAAACTTCTTAAAAGAGTCCAAAAAGTTATGAATAGTAATGTTATGGCTCCCAAGTGTATGGATGTTGTATTTCAGAGGATTGGATTTACTATCTAAAAAGAACTAGTGGCACTTCTTGTCGATAGTTCTTCTCTACTCTCTGCCCAAACCCGCACTATGAGTGATCACCACTCTGTATAGGTGTTGCGAGATAACTTCCGGTTTGGTTTCTTCCATCTAGCCATGACTACGATGTAGCCTTGGTCAAAATTGGGCATCGCGGTACTACCACGACGTTAGGCCTAAACCGTAACTTGGAGACAACTTTTGGCCGTCAGATCACCACATCCAAGGGCTTCCAGAGGCAGATCCGTGGCATCAGAAAGGATGCTTATCATTTACCTATTGTCAAGGGTAGAGTGACATCTCCAAAACAATAGCTTGGCCAAAAATCATTAATAGGCATGGTTCTAAAGTCACCAACACATGCATTATTTCACCAATTTCAAATCAGGATATCTCCTCCTAGGAATATCTAAATATAATAAATATTTGACCATAGATTTAGCATCATCAAAGCTACATCTCACCCAACTTTAGTACCAAGACTCACTTATTTGATCATTCAATTCAATACTTCAAAAGAGTATGAACTAATGAATCATAGTCATGATATAAATACCAATTGACATCCATATTTATCAAAGCACTTGGACTCTTCAAAATAATTCAACATGCATAAATTCACTTATTTCATTGGACATTTAAGGATTTCAAAAGTCTACTTATCAGAAAAATACAATCAAGGTATCATTTTTCTCAGAAAAATGAGTAGAACAATATAGAAGCATAATATTAGTGATTCAATGCTTAAATATCAGGGTTATCATGTATGCTGTAAAATGGTCTTTTCAGGCTTAATAAATAATACATGAAGACATAAAATTATGAGAATGCAACAGTAACTCTTAAATGTGTTTTAGAATCTATGTGACATCAGATATGATCATGTTATGGCACATAATCATGCAATTTTCTTAGAATGTCTATCTAGGGCTAATAACCCTAAATAAAATATAATAAATACATACATGCTCAATAAATGATGGAATTTATGGAACACCCTCATATATGTAACTAGAAGTTAATATGGAACTTGATATCAGTTAGATGCATAGAATTCATATTATATGAAGTTGACCCTTAATGCATGCATTGTAACCCTAATTCGAATAATGTATAAAAACTAGGGTTAATATGTGCACAAAGAGGGTATGGAACCTAATGTTTAGATAATGAACTATAATTTAAAAAACATCATCAGTAAGTTAGTTCTAAGAGAAGAAGGCAAATAATGATGCACATATCCTAATGAGCTAAGATAAACCCTAAAATGAGCATAACTAGGGTTAAGATGATGAGAATCTAATGATAGTGTACATGATCTTGTCTTAATCAGGGGTTGACCAGGATATAGTGAATATCAAGAATGTGCTTAGGTTTGTCTCTCTTAATCAAGGTACACCATTACCTCGTACTTGGCTTATTATACAATATGCTTGTGTTATATGTGTAGTAAAATACTTGGCATATGGTATTGGATGAAATGATTGTTCTTGTGTGATAACTAGCTTGATTTTCCATACTTATGGCTATGAACACATGAAACATAAGATATTTGATCCATCATAGAAAATACTATTTCTCTTGGTAGTATAGTGCTTGGAAAGTGATCTCAAACTCTTTGGTAGTAGATCACATGTAAATGATCTCAAACTCTTTGGTAGTATATCATAAAGGCCTTAATGCAATAGTGATCTCAAACTCTTTGGTAGTAGATTACATGTATAATGATCTCAAACTCTTTGGTAGTAGATCATAAGGCCCAAAAATATCAAAGCCCTTGGTGACAGATGTACGAGATATATTATGGAAAATGTGCCTAAAATATGTGTTCTCTTTTGTTAATGAACATCTTTATGAAAGTAAATGTTTTTTCTTATATTTCTTTATAACTGCCAAGTTTTAGTTTTATCTTATTGCCAAGCTTAGTAATGAGAGGTATATAAAAAGACACATAGGCATACTTAGTATAATATTGTTGAATATTGTGCTGACATGTACCATGTGTAATCTTTTTGTTTAGGTTGTGGAAATGTGATCTTGAAGAACCATGATAGTTGAGAGTTGTGTGGCGAGCTGATGTACAAGTGGACCTATTGTCTTAAGATCCTATTGTTTAGTGGTAGTACATGTATATGTAGAAGTTTGTTGTTCAATATGTAATATCAAATGCTGTAACAATTCATTATGTAATTATATGTTGAATGGTGTACATATGTTGTATGGTTTTATTATTGTTCATGTGCATGTGCTACTATTGTTTCCTTATGACTTTCTCCAATTTTCTTCTTCTTAGCCTAGTGCGGGGTGTTTAAATTGGAATTCTTGTTGAGGAGAGATTTCAATTTCGATGTCACACATCATATTAAGTTTTAGAAAATCCAGAAACATCACAAAGTCTTTGAACCCTAGACACCTAAGTAGGGGGTGATCTTAAAGAAGAAGTGAACGATACATAACTGTGTGTCATTTTGAGTTGTTCAATTAGACTTATTAGGTTGATCCTTTTTAGAAGTTGGAGATTAGTTGTATAGTAGGGTATGTATAGGGTAATTTTGAGGATAAATCCTCTTGAAGGATTGGAGTGCTGTAACATATCGAAATCAACTATCCTCACTACAAAAACCCTAATTCCATAAAATAAATTCCAATAGACTCAATTATAAAGAAAACCACAAATTGTTGGATCTAAGGGCTCTATAGGTGGGGTGAATAGAGCTTTAAAACTAAAAAAAAACTTGTTAGACCTTGAAGTTACTTCAATTAAGTTTAATTGCTAATAGTGAATTTGATGGAAACTGAAACATACAAAGCAAGGAAGATAGAGATTGAATCAACTAAGTGAACAAGCTATTTAAGAGTGGTTCCACTATCCAAATTAGGAGAGAGTCAGTCCACTACCTAGAGAGGTCAAGCTCTAGGATTTCTAAGATGTCTACTCCTTATATTCACTTATAAGAGTTACAACATATGACCTTTTTTTTCTGGGACAAGGATACCCAGATACCCTTTTAGGCTAAGGGAGCCAACAACCTTACAATCAAGGACTTACCTATCCAAGAGCTAGTCTTCTACCTCACAAAGGTCTTACCCACTCTTACAATCAGCTGGATGCCTTCAACAAGGTCCTCCCCTTCATGCAACGAGTCTTTGGCCTTGAGGATTTACCCACCAACTCATTGGATCTTTTGCCTCGATCTTCTCCTTCACTCAGAGTAGCCTTGAGCACCTTCTTCTCCAGCTGAAGAAGCTTGCTCCTTCTCCTTCTCTTCGAGAAGCTTTCACCAATGGAGTCTTCAAGAAAGGGGATTGGAGAAAGAGAGATCTTGAGAGCCTCACAAGTGTAAATGATGTGACTCTCTCACAGGAATCCTATCTCATCATAATGAACAATATGGGTTGTAATTAAGAGAGAGAAAGGGGCTAAAGTGGACGAAAGGACTCAAATATAATAATGACTTTGAATAGAATGAATTAGAAACCTTGGAATGAACTCCAAGAGGTATTGTTTATAGATGGGGGTGTCCACTAGAGTGTGGGAACACTTGTAAACATTTACTAGCAATTTGGAGGGTTGCAACAGATATGATTTTGAGGTTTGCACCACTCCAACGATTAGAATCACTTTTTCTACATTCTCCGTATAGTGAATTCGGTCGAGTTTCAATAAAGATTACTCAAACAATCACACTATGTGACAAAGACAATTTAAACTATTGGGCGAGTTTGACCTGGGGTAACTCGACCGATCCACTTACATTGAGTTTGATCTCCATAGGGATCAGTCAAGTTATATGAAATTAAAACTTGACCGATCAACATTCATTTCCAAAATCCATCAAGAATCAGTCGAGTTGGCAACTCGACCGATGAAGTTGTTGTGATGAATTTTAAAAAATGAATTTTCAGCGATCAAATGTAGGAATTAAGTTTCCCTGATTTTTTCTCATCTTAGTTACAAGTCATATCATCAATACAAATGGTTACAAAAATGTTCTAAGGTGGTTTGGAGTGTTTTCCAGAAAAGTGCATTTGCATTGCTTTTGACTTGAACTAACCTGAGGTAGGGCTTGAGAGATTTGATCCTTTTCATGTACCTAATGCCTGGATCAATCTTAAACAAACATATTAGATACATATGAATGGAATGGCTAAGTCATTATCAAAATGTGTACAATGTATAACACTTAGATCAACATTCTCCCCCTTTTGACAATGACATACCATTCCTCAACATATTGAAAAGGATATGAAAGTTTAACCTTTACCTTTGAAAAAGGATATGAAAGTTAGTACTTTACCTTGTGAATTCCAAGGGGATACATGATTGAAAAAAGTGAATTGCCCCCCCTTA
Organism: Alisma plantago-aquatica; assembly: GCA_963693085.1. Classification (NCBI taxonomy): domain Eukaryota; kingdom Viridiplantae; phylum Streptophyta; class Magnoliopsida; order Alismatales; family Alismataceae; genus Alisma; species Alisma plantago-aquatica. The sequence goes on along the minus strand of OY856409.1, from coordinate 1,666,660,679 downwards.
ATTAATGCTTACCTATACCTACATGTTAGCCTTTCCATACAATAACCAAAGATCATATACATACTCAATAGTCCTCTAGCAAGTCACATGGTATGTAGATAATTGACAAGAAAAAGGATCATACAAGCAATAAAGCAATATGGCTGGGGTCATTTCTCCCCTTTGTCATATAAAAAAGATAGGGAGGTAGAAAGAGCTAAAACACATGTCTTCTCCACAAAATACAAGATAAGGAAATCAACCACATTTCACACAACAAATAGAGATGAGGTAAAGAGAAACAAACAATCCAATGTCATAATCAAAGTATGGGTATCATAACACAAACTCATGAGACACAGTCAACAAGAGAGTAAGGGTATATATGATTAGGATTACAACACTAACACATGTCCTCACTACAAGAACCATAAACCAATGAGAAAAAAATGGAAAAATAAAACAGTACATCTCAAATACATATGCCGAAATGTCTTAGTACATAAGAGATATATATAATTAACACCTAAAAGACTAAAAAACTAAGACATCAAGCTTTATCTAAGATAACTATGTCTACAACATCATCATCCTCATCATCCTCGTCAGCCTCAGGTTCATAGTCCTCATCTCCATTTGAAGGTGCATCAGAGACAACATGAGCTTCATCACCAGAGGAACCAGAAAAGCCATCATAATTAGCATTAGAGCCATCATCCTTAGTGTCCTCCTCATTATCAACAACTTCCTCATCATCCTGGTCAGGAATCTCCTCATCGACATGAGGATTAAAACTGTGACCGGGCCAAAGTGCATTATGCCCATCCCAAGTCATGCAAAGAGCATGTAACTCTTGTACCTGAGGGAAAGAGGGAGAAGAAGTGGCAATGCTGGAAAGATGGGTATCAAGAGGGCTAGTAGGTAGAGGAATCAATCTAGGGGTAGGTATATGTCCATCAACAGTAGAAGATGTGGCAACAGAAGCAGTAGGTGGAGGGGTCCGGTAGAAGTGGCTATATGCGTAAGGGGCATTTTCACCGCCTGGGTAGGGCTGGTAGGAGGGGTAAGCGTGGATGCAAGATATGTTCATGGTCAACATGATATGAAAAAGACCCTAATGTTGGTGCTCCTAAACCTGAAGATTGTACGCCTGCTGAAGCATCATATATCCCATAATAGTTTCATTTGATACATTGAACGAGGCACAGGAAGCTCAGGATGGTGGTGGAGGTGGAGGTGGAGGTGCCTGGATGGAAGTAGAGGCTCTGGGTGTGGTAGAAGAGGTAGGTAGGAAGGTCTTCTTGATTGTGGTTTCACTATGCAAACTCCTTTTTTATTGAGTTTGTAGTCAAAGTAATGGAAAAGATGTTTCTGGGTAGCAAAAGTGAATAGACAACAAATCAAGGTTGGGTAGGGTGGGTGGGTACCATGGGTGTTCTTACCTGATTCAAAATAGGCCATGTGATGTAGGATATATCGGGACCATTTGACTTTAACATTCTTCAACAAACAGTAAATGATTACGACAATGTTTTCTGCAATGTTCGTTTGATATTTCTTCGGATGGACATTACAATTAACAACTAATGCAAGCATCCTATTTTTGAGATCGAGGGAAGAGGATGGTAGGAGTGACTTCCTTTTATAGGGGACCTGAGGCTTCTTCAAAAACTTGCAGATATTAGTAAGAGTAAGGTAAAAATGCTTGTAGAAAGCCTCGAGGTCTAAAAGGTGAAAATAGTCAGGATAATCCTTTCTCCATGAGTCAGTGACCTCTTTTCCATTGGAAAAGATGTTCAAGGAATCTTCAGAGATTTTGAATTTGATCCCAGTTATCATGGAGGAGAGAATGACCTGGATATTAGGTGGTGGCACTAATGTGTCATAGTACCATGTGAGATTCACATAAAATTAATGGACCACCTTGGTGCTTATGATGGAATTATGAAAGCACCGACATTCTACGCACAAGGCTCCTAGGTTATGGGTATAGAAAAGATCAGTAATTCTCTTTTATCACATCCTTTGTTTTGAGAGGATGATCAAACAAGGCCCTAAAAGGAAATGGGTTCATAGGAGGGGGCTCCTTATAGCGATTAAGAGCTTCAGATGAGACTAAAGAGGTGTCATCAAAGGAGATTAGGTGAGGGTTAGCTGAAGACGAGGGTGCATCGCCTGGGTTAGCTCTCTTTCTTCTGTTGGATGCCATTTGAATGGATTGGAGAAGAAAACAACAACCAAAATGAAAGAGAGCCACACAAGGAGGCTGTCTAACCACCTAGAAGGGTGTGGGAAGAGGAAAGAGAGGCTAGGTTAGGCATGGAAGGGATGGTCACACATAGGGTTGAAGTTAAGAGGGACTAGATCTTAGTTGAGAGGGTGAAATGTTGGTCGAAACCTATTTTAGGTTTGTTCCAACCTAGCAATCGGTCGAGTTTGTCTTGGGGAAACTCAACCAATCAAGAGAAAAACCCATGACATCGAGCTGGGATCTATCAAGATCGATAAGCTGACTATCCAAAAACATGAAATCTTAGATTAGCCTCTAGAGTTCTAAGAAATTTTATTTATTTAGCCTATTGTGCATTTTAGACATATTAAGACACATTTCACTCATCATAGGGTACTATTTTGCAATAAAACAAGCATTTGCAAAAATACCCAAAACAAGTAAACAAGGCATAGAAACAAGATAACTCCAGAATATTCAAGCAACTGATGATCAATTCAAAATAAGAAACATATAGATAAGATAAAAATTATATAGAAGGCATGTCAATATCATATAGAGTAGTTATATGCATTTTTGATGAAAGTAAATTTCTCTCTAGCTAGAGGTTTAGTGAAAATGTCTGCTAATTGATTCTCTGTATCCACATGCATGATATAAATATCCTTATTGGCAATGTGGTCACAAAGAAAGTGATGATGGACCTCTATATGTTTAGCCCTACAATTCAATAAAGGATTATGTGACAAGTAAATTGTTCTAGTATTATCACGGAAGATAGGAGAAGCATCACAATAAATGTTAAAGTCTTGGAGCATTTTCTTCATCCATAGGAGTTGGGCACAATAACTTCCATCTACAATTTATTTAGCCTTGATAGTTGATAGAGACATAGTTCTTTGCTTCTTGGAGAACCAAGAAACTAGGCACGGTCCTAGGAAGAAGCAAGTTCCACTTGTGCACTTCCTGTCGATCAAGCATCATGTGTAATCCACATCACTATAAGCAGTAATAGTAAAGTCCATTGACTTAGGATACCATAGTCCAAAATTTGGGGTTTTGGCTGGATACCTCAAAATCGTCTTGACCGCTATGAGATGTGATTTCCTAGGACTGGATTAAAAGAGAGCACACAAGCCAACACTAAACATTATGTCAGTTCTAGAGGCAATTAAATAAATTAAACTTCCAATCATACCTCTATAGAGCTTCTCATCTAACTTTTCACCTTATTCATCTCTATCATGTTTGGCGGTGTTTGACATAGGGGTTTCCATTGGCTTGGTGTTCTCCATCCCAAAGTGATTAAGTAGCTCACTTGTATACTTGCCTTAGTTGATGAAGTTCCCATTCTTTGTTTGCTTGATTTGAAAGCTAAGGAAGAATGTAAGCTCCCCCATCATGCTCATCTCAAACTCACTCTGCATAAGATCACTAAACTCCTTTGCAAGATCAAGATTAGTTCCACAAAAAATGATATCATCAACATAAATTTTGAATGATACAAAAATTGTTAGAAGTGTGCTTTATAAACAAGGTAGAATCCACTTTGCCTATGATATAGACATTATCTAACAAAAAGTTCTTTAGTTTCTCATACCAAGCTCGAGATTCTTGTTTGAGACCATAGAGAGATTGTTTTCAACAAATAAACATGGTTAGGCAAGTTATCATGTTCAAAGCCTGGGGGTTGCGCAACATACAATTCCTCTTCAATTGTACCATTCAAAAATGCACTTTTAACATCCATTTGATAAAGAAGAAAATTCTTATGACTAGCAAAAGCAAGAAACATTCTAATTGACTAAAGTCTATCTACATGTGCATATGTTTCATCAAAATCTATACCTTCTTGTTGATTGTAGCCTTGTGCAACTAACCTTGCTTTGTTCCTTACCACTTTGCCACTTTCATCCAACTTGTTGCGGTATACCTATTTGGTGCCAATGATTTTTCTATCATTGGGTCTTGGCACAAGAGTCCACATGTAACAACCTCACTTTCATCATCCCCCAATTAAGAAAAGACCTTCAAGTTGAGAGCCATGACCTATATTCCCAAGGATCCATATTAGTCAAATATCAAATAATAGAAAACAATTTCAATTAAATTTCAAATATTGTTTAGTAATTGTAAAATGATATACCTCATGTAACTAATACCTATTGGTAAGAAGTATCATCTATCTAATCCACTTGCATATCATTAATACCTTCCATGAATTTTGTCTTTATCTTCATATTTGTAGCTTGTGTATCAACTACCTAAAATAGACAAACAAAATGTCAGCCAGTATACCAAGTAATATTGGTATGTGGGGAAACAAAATATTCACATTTCATTGGAACAACATAATTTAGCAATTATTGTTTAACAAATCAAATTTAATGTTTTTATCATGACTACCCAATCTAGGTGTCTCCACCCTCAGTTATAACCCCTAAGGGCATCATACTACAGTATTCACAGTCTTCCCCTATTCAGGCGGATGACTTTATTGTGTCTCCCCATATTCAGGAGGGTGACTTCTCATGTACCCACCATTCAGGATGGTACCGATTTGTGCCTTCTACTATTCAGGTGGATGGCCTTCCCATATATCCATATGTGTCCTAGAAATGATCTAGTCATGTCCATATATAATGTGATAGCCATAGTCATTTTATAGTTTGCACAGGAAATAAAATTCATCCAAGCATTTTAATTTCAAGAAAACCGATAAAACTTCAGAAAACACCGTGAAACTAGAATGGGTATCCTTAGGCATAACCACATACCTTTTCCATACAAATTATTCAAGTATACTTCAAGCATATTACACTACTTTTGGAATTAGACTCATATCTAGGGCATGAAACTATTTTATTTGTATTCCTCTCATTTTTATGATCTTTTTTATATATTATTTTTCTAATTTTGAGTTAACAATCATTTTCTTGGTAAACTTCTAGATTCCATATTTTGGTGAAAGTATTTTTGGTTTATCCTGTATCAAACTTAGTTAGTTTAGTAGAATTTATTAATTATTTCAGATTATGTGCAAAACCATTCAATCCTATTTTTGGGATAACGGTTGTAGTTTCTTGGCCTTCCTTAATTGGGGGTTGCCAAGGAATGGGGTCGTTACACCACACTTTGTTTCTTTCAAACGTCTCCAAGTATTCTTGCGTGGATTAGATTCATTCATCATCCTTTAGAGCTTATTTGACATCTTTTGGCTCCATTTGAGAGATGAAAGCACTTTCTACTTATTCTTTGTTGAGTGTAGCCCGCGTCTTCACCCTTTGAAAAGGATTGCCTATGATCAACTCCTTTGGATGATTCTTTGCAAAGTGGGGAGTTGGATCCTTCTTTTCTTCATTCTTCTCTTCTTTGTCAACTAACACTTCCTTTCCTTTATCAACGATGTTGAGCTCTTTTAAGAGAGGAATCACCTCACCTACAACATCATCATTTATGATGATATCTTTGGAAATAGAGGGGTTAGTCTCAACAAATCTAACATTTATGGATTCTTCTACTTTACATAGTTATATGTTATATACTCGATATGCTTTGATGGTAGTGCTATAACCAAGACAGAAAGCCTTATATGACTTTCGATCAAACTTTTCGAGAGAATCCTTGGTGTTCAAAACAAAACAAGGACATCCAAAAACATGAAAGAAATCAATTGAAGGCTTTCTACCACCCATAGCTCGTAGAGGGTTTTCTTAAGTGAAGGATGAGTTAAAACCCGATTTTGCACAAAACATGAAGTACTGATAGCTTTGGCCCAAGACTTCTTTGGAGTGTTGTACTCTAGAAGCATAGTCCTAGCCATATCATGTAGTGACCTATTCTTCCTCTCTACAACCCCATTTTTTTGAGGCATCTGATGTGAAGAAAAGTTATATGCATACCCATATTCCTCACAAAACCGTTCAAACAAATCATTTTCAAACTCCCCCCATGGTTACTGTGCATAGAAACAATCCTACAAGAAGCTTCATTTTCAACCCGTTTGTAAAAAGTTGAATTAATACCAAGAGTATCACTTTTTGATAGGAGAAAGAAGGTCTAAGTAAAGTGAGAGAAATCATTGAAAATCACCAAAAACTACTTACTACAATGAAGCAATTGCATATGCATTGGTCTAAATAGATCAATGTGAAGAAGCTCAAGATCTCTCTTCGTGCTAAGGACACCTTTGGATTTGAAGGAGGACTTTTTCTTCTTTACTTGGGTACAAGGTTGGAATTCCTCATCCTTTTTAAAATCCAATTTGGGAAGTCCCTTCACCAAGTCATTTTTTCTCAGCTTGTTCATTTGATGCATATTTACATGACCAAGACTACGATGCCATAAAGAAATGTCATTCGAATTGGCAACAAGACATCTACCTACAATAGGATTTATAGAGTCAAGCAAAATAATATAGAGGTTACCATTTCTAGTTCACTTATATATGACACTATAGGAGAGGGAATCTAGAAGCAAACATTCTATAGAAGTAAATAGAACAAGATAACCTTTATCACAAAGTTAAGTAACACTTAAAAATTAGGATGTAGGCCATCCACAAGAAGTACATTCTTGATACAAAGTGAATTTCCCACATCACCCTCACCTATTACCTTACCCTTGTTTTTGTCACTAAAAGTCACAAATCCACCTTTCTTCTTTGTGAATTGCTTGAAGAGGCTGATTTCACCAGTCATGTGTTTAGAACAACCACTATCAACAATCCATTGGCCTTTACCTACAAGAAAGGAAGATAATTGGTGTCCAATTCAAACTTTGGGATCCTAGGTTAGCTTGGGCACCCACTTCATCTTTGGGTTGGTCCCCTTCTCCATGTAAGGACAATAAGTAGAATAATGATCATCACTCTTACAATGAACACAAACCACATGGTTCTTAGATCCGGAAGACTATCCATGGAAGATTGGAGGTCCATTGCTCTTATTCTTACCTTTGCTTTTACCTTTTTTTTGGAGCACCCTCATATCCTAAACCACTCGTACCACTATGTTTGGTGGAGTTATCCAATACTTCATTGAGTGACTTCGTCCTTTTGAGGAAGGTTTGCAAAGTAGCTCTCAATTTGTGATTATCATTAGTAAGAGTGACAACAGTAGAAGACAACTGAGCAATATCATCATTAGCATGTAATAGGTCATCCTCAAGACAGAGAACTTTAGTCAAATATGAATATTTTTCTAGAGTAATAGAAGAAACATCCTTTCTAGGAAAAATAGGTCTAGAAGATAAATCATTCACTTGAGCAAGTAACCTAGCATTTTTAGTTTTAAGCAGTTGAAGTTCTTTAACATAAACATCTCTTTCATCCCTATGAGCATCACTAATAAGCTTAAGTTCAACATTTTCAATTTTAAGCAATTCAAGCTCATTAAGGCATTTTTTGTTCTCTTCCTTAAGACAAGTGATATTATTAAGGTAGATCCCATTCTCAACTTGAACCCCATTGTATTGGAGATCAAGATCAAGAAATTGTCCTTGCAAAGAATCAATGCGCTTAAGATGATCTCTCTTATTTAATGTCAATTTTAGCATAAAGATAATCAATAACATTACCCAACCTCTTTTTCTTAGACTTGAATTTTGAATAAGAGGAACGAGTAGTATTAAGCATTTCTATAAGAGTTTATTTGGAACTCATGCAAGCTTACCTCACTTACCTAACTTACCTCACCTATGTATTCACTTATGGAGGCCATGAGTGCAAGATGACATTCACTTCATCAGAGCTTGATCTACTTGAAGATAAGTCCTCCTAAGTTGCATGAGCTACATCCTTGCTTCTTTTCTCATTATTATCCTTCCTCTTGTACTTGCCTTCTATTTTGTAATCATCCTTCTTCTTATGGCCTGCTCTTGTGGTGGCTCTTCTTGGCTTTGGGCATTCATTCTTATAATGCCCCTTTTGTCCACACTCATAGCACCTTGGAGTTGACTATGAGGAAGGCTTTCCTTTGAAGTGCTTGCCCTTAGAGTAGTTGTCTTCATGATCACTAGGGCTGTCATCTTCACTTGAGGAGATAGGAGAGGTCCGTTAAGCAAGTTTTTGTTGAAGGATCATTGCCTCCACTTGAGCTTTGAAGACATTGTCTTTAATCTTCTTTGACTCCTTCTATTCTTTCTTTAATCTTCTTTGAATCCTTCTCTTCTTTCTTTTCATCTTCCTCTTGATTGTCTAGCCTTGGCTCATTGGCTTGGAGGTTGCCAATGAGGTCCACTGTGGCTAAGTCTCTAAGACTTCTTACTTCTTCAATTGAAGTCACCTTGGGTTCCCATATCTTGGGAAGGGACCTAAGTATCTTGGAGTGGATTGCTCCTCTATCCAAGGGCTGTTCCAAATATGCAAGTCCATTGACAAGGGTGTAGAGACTTGAGTACATGTCTGCCACTATTTCCTTCTTTCCCATCTTGAAGTTCTCAAGAAGCCCATTGAGCATGTAGATCTTAGACTCCTTGACTTGCTGCGTGCCTTCATCCATGATGCACAACTTGTTCCAAATCTCATGGCTGTGTCCCAAGATGAGATCCAGTTGAATTCAGAAGGAGTGAGGGCAACATAGATGATGCTAACCACCTTGGGATTGAGATACACCTTGTTTGTGGCTTCTTCCCAAGTGGCTAAATCCTTAGTTAGCTCTTTGTAGGGGAGGATCACCACCTTCCACATGTTGTAGTTGGCTCCTTATAGAAAGAACTACATCCTTCTTTTCCAATAAAGGAAACTGGTGCCCTCAGAGACTGGTTGCCTCATGGAGAAGCTTCCCTCTAGGCTTAGTGACCTAAAGTTACCCATCTTCTTGTCTCGTGGGAGATGTGTCAGAGAAGATCGTGGCTTTGATACCACTTGTTGGATCTAAGGGCTCTGGAGGGGGGTGAATAGAGATTTAAAACTTACAAAAAACTTGTTAAACCTTCAAGTTACTTCAAATAAGTTTAATTGCTGATAGTGAATTTGATGGTAATTGAAACATACAAAGCAAGGAAGAGAGAGATTAAAGCAACCAAGTGAACAAGCTATTTGAGAGTGGTTCCACTCTCTAAAATAGGAGAGAGTTAGCGCACTACCTAGAGAGGTCAAGCTCTAGGATTTGTATGATGTCTACTCCTTATATTCACTTATAAGAGTTGCAACATATGACCTTCCTTTTCTGGTACAAGCATACCCAACTTCCCTTTTAGGCCAAGCAAGCCAACAACCTTAAAATCAAGGGCTTACCTATCCAAGAGCTAGTCTTCTACCTCACAAAAGTCTTGCAATCAATTGGATGCCTTCAACAAGGTCCTCTTCATGCAATGAGTCTCTATCCTTTAGAATTTACCCACCATCTACTTGGATCTTCTTACTTGATCTTCTCCTTCACTCTGAGTAGCCTTGAGCACCTTCTTCTCCAGCTAAAGAAGCTTGCTCCCTTTTCTCTTGGAGAAGATTTCACCAATGGAGTCTTAAAGAAATGGGATTGGAGAAAGAGAGATCTTGAGAACCTCACAAGTGTACAATGATGTGCCTCTCTCACAAGAATCCTTTCTCACTCATAATGAACAAGATGAGTTGTAATCAAGAGAAAGAAAGGGACTCAAGTGGACTAAAAGCAATCAACTATAGCAAGGACCTTGAATAGCATGAATGAGAAACCTTAGAATGAACTCCAAGAGGTCCTATTTATATCTATGGGTGTCCACTAGAATACATGAACACTTGTAAATGTTTACTAGCCATTTGGAGGGTTGCAACAGAGATAATTTTGAGTTTTTCACCCCTCCAATGGTTATAATCACTTTTTTCGTGCTCTCCATATAATGCATTTGGTTGAGTTTCAATAAATATAACTCGACCGATCACACTATGCAACAAAGACAATTTAAACTATCGGTCGAGTTTGTCCAGGGGTAACTCAATCGATCCACTTAAATTGAGTTTGCACTCCAGAGGAATTGGTCGAATTTTGTGAAATTGAAACTCGATCGATCAACATTCATTTCCAAAATCCATCAAGGATCGGTCGAGTTGGCAACTCAACTGATGAAGTTGCTCTGATGAATTTTAAAAAATGAATTTTAAGTGATCAAATGTTGGAATTAAGTGTCCCTGATTTTTTTTCATCTTAGTTACCAGTCATATCATCAATATAAATGATTACAAAAATATTCTACAGTGGTTTGGAGTGTTTTACAAAAAAGTGCATTTGTATTGCTTTTGACTTGAACTAAGCCAAGCTAGGGCTTGAGCGATTTCATCCTTTTCACACACCTAATGCCTAAAATCAATCTTAAACAAACATATTAGATACATATGAATGGAATCGTTAAGTCATTATCAAAATATGGAAAATGTATAACACTTAGGTCAATATTCTCCCCCTTTTTGACAATGACATGCCAAAGGGAATTCCGCTCATCGACAGGAGGACTAAAACTGTGACCGGGCCAAAGGGCATTCTGCTCATCCCAAGTCATGCCAAGAGCATGTAAATCCTGTGGTTGAGGGAAAGAGAGAGCAGAAGTGCCAATGCTGGCAAGCAGGGTAGCATGTTATGGCGTAATAGTAAGGAATAGGTTAAATGGTTCCTAGATGGGTATTATTAGTGTATGAGGAGTAAGATAGTGAACATACAATAGTTGAATATTTCATGATTAATACTAACTTATATGATGAATTATACTATATATACATATTGATCGAGAAATTGGGACAATTTGATGTAGTATGTAATTTGTGATTTAGATAATAATATATTGCATGCTGTATAACCATAAGATCAATATATCTACAATTGTATGCATATATACACATGAATGACTCACAACCTCTATTGTTTCAGAGTGCCAATCTTCACGTTGATATTTGGCGGACCAAAATCCTTCGATAAACATCCATGAAATGATCCACACTGCAAACCTGACTTGTCAAGGTATTTACTCTGTTTTCTTCTTTCACTATGCCATGCTACTATTTCTTTGTGAAATTAGGTCCTTGAGTCTCAACTGTCATTCCCTTAGTTTTCTCCACCCTTTACTCTGATAGGAACTTACAAAGTTTAGTGTGGTGACAATTTTAGAAGGGAACCTCTATAGTAATGGTTATTAACCTTACCTTCCCCAATCATGGTGGGGGGCTTTTATTGACTTCCAACTAGTACCAATGTGTTTGGAGTTGTTGAGATTATATCACTCTCATGAAACTCAATAGATATTTCACCTAATGATTAAAATGAAGATATATTGAGGTCGATCAAAGCTATCAAAATTTAGGTTGTTTTATCATGAGTACTTTGTTTGAGAACATTTGGTCACAGAATTCTAGTAATTTACACTATCTAAGATGTATTTATGTTACACATAGCATGAGGTTTTTTGGTATACAAGCATTATATTTTTCTGTCAACCCCGCATGTTTTAAGAGTTCTAATAAAAATATTAACTTGTCATAGATAAAGTTATTCATGCTTGGTGCGGGGACATTTTATTCTTTTGACCTAGGTTTTGGATCATATACAATAAATACATAAGCATGAAAAATTCATAACTAATTCACTATAACTCATAAAAATATAGTAAAGTATGTTTTCAAGGTAAAACAATAAAGGTATATTATTTCATATAGCTTTGCGAGCCTAATTTAACTAGACAAAAAGGGTAAATTTTAGGGTTATGAAACATGTTTGGAATCAATCCACTATATTTTTGTGTTACCTTAGATGTAGACTTATAGTGACTTTTACACTAGTCATGATATGGTTCCTTATAGCCATGTATGTTTCATTTCTTGTGACATCATTTTGGGAAATTTATCTCTCATCTTGTACTTGACCTAATTGAGGCTATCTCAATAAAATTCTAGTTTTGTATCCAACTAATATCAATAGAATGTCATATTTTATAACTAATTTAAACTATCTTTGATTTTTTGAAACCCTAATTGTTATATCTAGTTCACTGTTTGAATTTTTTGACTATATGTATTACTATTCCAATTGATCCATTTTTGTGTTGGAATCATAATTGGTTCAACTATTTGGTCGGACTTTATTGTCCTCTACATTAAGCAAGTTTTTGACGCTTTAATGCTAGAGTAAAAAATTCCCTTGGTTGTTTTATAATTTGATATGGAGGTCATCCTTGGTTGTTTTATAGCTTGAATTGGGGTTATGTTCCCCATACCTTGTTTTGCACAACATCCTTTCATAAGTAGGGGATTATGTTCTACTATGTGGACTATACAATTTAAGGATTTTAGTTTTGTGCCATGCTTCATCGGGTTAGGGTTATGTGCCTTTTCTTCCATGTTTGTTATATTTTCTCTAGTACTACATTTATATCTTGCATTGTAATTATTCTAATAGGATGTGTTCCCTAGTCTAGTTTATAATACTTCTATTGCATATGTTGCATTTTATGATAAAAGTAATTGAGATATCATTGAGCATCATATTCTTCTTTTTGATAATTATAACTCAAAACCTTGATTGGCCTCAATTGTATATATGGACTTCAACCTCTTATTTGTCTAGAATCACTTATGATGTGGTGAATAAATTTCTCCCTCCCAAGAAGAACTTTGCTACTATACATTTTTGTCTTTTTACCTTTTTCCTCCTATTTTTACCCAAGTAACAAATTAATTATAAAAATAACATCATTTCCTATTGTTTTCTATTATGACTTCTACTGTGGGTTCTTGTTACCAACCCCTTATGTGAAGGGGTTGAGGTGTTGACCCAATTCCAGATTATGTATATGAGTAATTACCTTTTGAAGATAGAATTCAAATATACATGTTTCCATATGTAGCCAGTCATGCTTAGTTTTAGTTATTTAGTTTTCCTTTATGTTTCCACCAATGTGAGTGAAGAAACATTATAGACTTGAGTAATAAATGTTATATTGCTTCTTCCAATGAGACATTTTTGTACTTGATCATACTTGGATAATGGGTATTGAATTGTTCACCCCTTTATGAAAAATTTAGTGTGTTGTTTGGCATGTGGGATGTTCCATTTATTTGATTAAGTAATTAGTGATTTCGATCTCAGTTCCCACTCATTACAAAGTTACATTCATGTTGGATGTAAAACCCCCACCAATAAGGTCAAGACCAAATATTGCAAAATATCTTTGATATCCATAACCATTTCATTTCCCCCTTGTTTAGTCATGGATATGAAGGGTTTCAACTTCATCCTTGGATTGGACTAGCTACCATATGAAGACAAGGTGAACATCACTCATCTTGACATGAATCATCATTACTAAAATAAGGAAGTCTAAATAATTTGTCACATGAAAAACCATAAGGTTATAAACTGTGGATTCTAAGAGTTTCTCACAACCATCATATACAACTTGAACCCAACAAGGGAAAAGATACAATGACTTTTCAAAATTTCTCTTAAGTCTTCCTAACAAACTTCTTATTCAACATGCTGAGAGATAAATAAATTTAATCAATAAAAAATATACTAAAGGCAATAACCACATCTAAATCACCTTATCCAATGACACCCTCTATACTTGACAAATTCAACTAGCAACTTCATGAACTATGCATCATTGGCTATACCTTACAATCATGCACCCGTTATGTTTGTGAAGAAGGACTCAACAATGAACATGTTTATAGTCCATCATATGATAAATAAAGTGATCTTAGATAAGTACCCTATATATAATTGATTATCTACTTAGAAAAACCCAAATATAAGACAATCTTCCAAAAGGTTGACTTTCAAAATGGTTATTACCATATGAAAGTCTAAGAAGCATGTGTTTGGAAGACTTACTTTCATACAAGATATGAACACCATTAGTTTTCAAGCATGATATTCCAAGTAACCAATGATCCAACCACAACCATGGACCTTATGAATTGAGTCTTCAAACGTTATCTTGAGTAATTCATAATGATTTTCATCAAAGATGTCCACATATTTTTTTAAACTCTAGAACAATAAAGAGATTATATCAATACTTTATTGATCACGCTAAAATAAAATGAGAATATATTCTAAGTTTTATAAATGTCATTATCGTTTCACTTTGGTGATGTTTCTTGGCCATGTTATATCTGTCGGTCACATGTAGGTAGACCATAAAAATGTTTCAGCAATAGTAGGATAAATGGTTTTGAGAAACCTCTATGGGAATTGAAGTTTAATGGGTTTAGCAGAGTGCAATAGCTGATTTATCTAGTAAATACGATAAGGAAGAATGTCAATTTCACCTAGATGCAAAAGTGCTGAGACAAATTCAAAGATCTAAACAAGAGATTAACTTATGCACCTGTTTTGAAACTTATTGTTGAAGGAAAAAGCATCATCATAATCAACAATGCTTCTTGACAAGGGTTAGGATGCATACTTACACAAGTTGGAAAAGTTGTCACATGTGTATCTCGACAAAAAAAACCATATAAAGATAAATAACCCACCAATAACCCCAAAATTGTGGCCATCATTTTTCCCTTATTATTTTGAGTACTTACATAACTCCGCCTATGTTTTCTTACATACTATGCTATGCAAATGTAGTTGGTCCCAAGCCCAGGTAAAGGAGGAGGATTGGGGGTAGGTTTAAAACCAGCCATAAAACTTTGTCACTCTTCTTATGACATGGATCCTTATAAAAATTTTGTTGGCATCTCTCTACATAATGACACAGTGCATTGGCAACTGGGTGCAGTGATACATATGCAAGGGGTTTCAATGCAGTGGTGCTCAGCTATATTGAAGGAAAAGTAAGGGTTCCCACACCTTGGGCGAGTGTGGGTAAAGAAGCTATTCCCTCTGCATCATTGCCTGGATGTACTGAAAATTGTGCAATGTAAATCTTTTACAAGGAGATGAGTAAAAAGCAAGTTTAGCAAAATAAATTAGAGTGGGATCTTGGAATATTAGATCTTTGATAGGAAAATCTTCAGAGATAGTTGGTAACATGATTAGAAGAAAAGTTAGCATTACTTGCTTGCAGGAAACCAAGTGGATAGGAGAATGATGCAGAGAGATTAGAGATGCATGGTACAAAATTTCGTATAAGGTTCTGACAAACATAGAAATGGAGTTGGAATAATTGATTATAAGATGTCAAAGAATGATGTCATTAAGATCACACTATGGGGGATAAAATCATAACTATCATAGTTTTTCTTGGGGGAAGATTTTCAATATTATAAGCACTAATGCCCCCCAAGTTGGCTTTAGTGAGGAGATCAAGAAGGATTTTTGGGATAATATGGATGAACTGATGCAAGAAATACTGATAGAGGAGAATATTATTATTGGGAGTGACTTAAATGTCCATGTGGGGAGTAGAAATATTGTATATTATAGAGTTCATGTAGGTTTTGGATAAGGCAACAGAAATGGAGGAGAGGTGATTTTAGATTTTGCAAGTTCTTATGATATGATCTTGGTTAATAAACATTTCAAGAAAAGAGATATTCATATTATTACTTTAAAAAGTGGGTGCTGTTTTAGCCAAATTGATTACTACCTTACAAGATGGCTGCATAGAAAAGTAGGCAAGGATCATAAAGTGATCCATGTGAAAGAACCCACCACCCAAAATATGCTGGTGGTTTTAGATATAAAGATCAAGATCAACAAAAGTAAGCATAACATAATTGAAGATAGAAGGATCAAGTGGTGGAATCCTAAAGGAGAAAAGAAATTGACATTTTATGATAAACTTATCAAGGAGAGAGCTTGGAACTTGGAGTCTGATGTTAACTCTATGTGGTGAAGTATGAGATCCAAAAATGTCTAAAGAAGTCTTACAAGAGTCCAAAGGGTGTGGGCCTCCATAATTAGACACTTGGTGGTGGACTGATCAAGTACAAAAGGTTATTAAACTCAAAAGGGATATATATATATATATAGGATCTTGCCCAAATCTAGAGATGATGCAGCTTTTTAGAGACACAAACAAGCAAAGAAATATGATCAGAAGGCACTTCAAGAGGCAAGGTCCTCACACTTTGATGACATATATAAGAAGTTAGACACTAGAGAAGGGGACAAATATATTTATAAAATGGTGCATATAAAAGAAATGATAGGAAGAGACTTGAGAAAATTGAAATGCATCAATAATGACGATTGTAGAGTGTTGGTGAAGGTTGATGATATAAAGAACCAATGGAAAAACTACTTTCATAAGATTTTCAATGGAGATACCATAAACAATGTAAGAGACTTGGGTAACATGATGCAAGAAAATCACTTATACCAACGAGTTTCACTATCTAAGGTTAAGAATGGTTTGAAAAAGATAAAAATGAAAAAGGCATGTGGTCTAGATAGTATTCCTATTCATGTAAGAGTACAAGGGATGAAGGAGCCATGTGTTTAAAAAATTTCTTTAAAAACATTATGAAGATAAAGAAGATGCCATATGAATGAAGATATAGTATTGTAGTCTCATTCTACAATAAGAAATGAGATGTTCAGAGCTACACAATCTATAGAGGTATCAAGTTGATGAGTTACACTATCAAGATTTGGGGGAGGATTATTGAGAAAAGGTTAAGACTAATTACACAGATATCAGACAAATAGTTTGGTTTTATGCTGGGAAGATCAACAACTGATGCTATTTTTCTGGTAAGGAGGCTTATGGAGAAGTACAAAGAAAACAAGAGAGATCATCATATAGTACTAGTGATCTGGAAAAGACCTATGATCATGTACCTAGGGTAGTGTTATGGAGGTTTTTGCATAAAAAGGGTGTGTCTATCCAATACATTGACCTAATTAAAGTAATGTATGATGATTTAACTACAAGTGTTAGGACTGTTGGTATGTGTGCCCAGAGAGACAATCATGGGATGATTGGTGGGATACATTAAGATTGATTTGATAAACATCAAAGGAAAGCTTCCAATTCATTCTGGTTCATTCAGTTATGAGATAATGACAAAACACATTGAATGTCTAGAGAATGATAATACTCAATGATGTATGCTTTCAAGTACATGACTTGCACAATGAGATCATACAGATGTTAAGAGTTTGTACATTCTTGTTATGTCCCTAGTTGGATGTCATTGTGGAAGGTTGATAGACAACAATGACACACAAGAATCGAGTGTGTGTTGGTTGATGACAGAATCTCATTAGTTATGATATAATGCTATCAAACCAAGCACATAGGTACTTGTTAGAGAATAAGTGTATCAGACAAACCCACCGTGAGAGTGACACATGGAACCATGACTTGGTAGTCACAATCAGCTCTCACAGTGATGGTGGTGAGTGTGATTCTTTGACCTGAAATCACTACAATCAACACATGTCGTTAGGTACACTTTGACATCATCAAACACAGTCTTAAATATAGATTGTTATAAAGGTGATGATTGAGTGACTTTGACACATGGAGCTTTTGAGGGGTGATGACAGATATGAGACTTGTCCCTCCTGAGGGAGTTTGATATCCATGGCCACTTGATGAGTAGGATTGAGAAAGGCATGGACATGCATGTGTGAATCAATATGTGATATTGATGTCACACATATCTCATCTAGTATGTTCTGAGATCAAGGAAGTGATTGAACGTTGAAAGGATGATTGTTCCATGCCTTGAGTTCATTCATGATATCAATGAAAAAGGAATTATACACCAGTCACAGATTGTAGGATTGAAAGTTGTTCTCCAACATTCCTTTTTACTTGGGTAGCACTGATGTGCGACTATGCACTGCTCTTTGCTTGTGAAGTCATAAGTGTTATGGACTTTCACTGCCAACGTGAAATGGGCCTACAAGGTCACACACATAGGATTTAACCTAGAAGAGGAGTTTATCCACAAATGATGGTTAGATTGTTTACTAAATGTGTTTATTAGTTCAATTAAACATTCAATCAATTTACTTGACTCAGAATCACCAAGTTCAAGTGTTGGACTAACTGGTTTGGGTGTTAGATTGATTACGAACTGCATTGACTAATTTCTACACAACCTGGACTGCCAACCGACCAGTTCAAGCTGTTGAACTGATTGGCTCAGGGTCAAGTGAGATGACCAGTTCAAGTGTTGAACCAATCAGTTTAGCTGGACAAAATGAGCCAGTTTGGGAAAGTTAGGTTGGTGAAAAAATATTTTCATTTCACTTGTACAATTTGATTGGGACAAGTATTGATCTTTGGATTAATTGGAAATGGAAATAGGAAAGTAAATTGGGAACTGCCCTGGGAAGTGAAATGACCGGTTCATGAATGAACCGATCGATTTAGCTCCCCAAACAATGGTTCATGAGATGAACCGATCCGTTCAATCCCCAAACGATCAGTTTGTTTGTGAAATGACCGATTCACATGCCGCAGTGTATCAAATTTGTGGAAATTCTAGACCCTTATACTCCCACTTTAGTCCTGCATTGCCCGGGGCTGAGAACCCTGACCTGACCCCTCCTATATATAGAGGGGTACTGAGGGATTCTCAAGAGCACAACTCAGAACATCAGTTGCTCTGCAAAGTTGTCCTCTCTGGTTGTGATAATCGAGAGAGTCCAAGCAAGTGCTACCTGACTAGGGAGGCACAACGAGGGAAAGACAACTGCATGATGACAACTAGTGGAGGGAGAGCAAGTCGGTGACTAGTATTCTGACAAAAGGGGTTGACTCCTTCTAGTGTCCTGTAGGATAGGACGACTGGAGTTTCCAGTGGTCCGTGTGGACTATTATAGAGGCGGGAGATTTCTTCTGCTCAGAGGACAACTGTCAATCCATCAGTCAAGGTGCAAATAGGAGCTGCACAGATGCCGTCCAAGATCGAAGGTGAAGATCATGCTATCCGCGAGGTAACGTCGCCGAGCAAGCCTCGGGACAAGGTACGCCTCTACAAACCATCTTTCCTACCGTATAGATGTTGACGAGATCTCTTTGGATTTTGGGTTTGGGGAGAAATTGTTTGTTCCCACTGCCATCTCTGCCTCCCCTAAAACACAAACAACGGTATCAGTATCACACCAACATTCTATACTTTAGGATAATCGATATGATCGATTTTTTTTGGTTTGTCTTCTTTTATTTATTGCATACGATGCGAATAATTAATTGACTTTATGCATGTACAATATAAATCCACAAATCCATATATATACATTTATGATATTGTATATAATGCATTCGATACATGTCGCCCTTAAACAGTTTCTGTGATGATTGTAGCGTGATTATGACCATAAACCTAAATATGTGTGTGGTTGATTGTTGTTACTTGCATCTCGGTCTGCGTACCGATTCCCTACCTCTTATTTCTGATGTAGCTCAAGATAACTCAAGATTATTTCCTACCTTTTCTCCCCCTGAATGTAACTCGGGGTTTCCCAATGCAATTGTAAATAGGATTAGTTTATTTCCTATTATGTCAAAGAACGACATACACCTAGAGGATCGAGACGATTGTCTCAGGAGTGTGATGATCGACTGGTGGACCAAGGCGGCCGGTCCCTGGAGCGAGACGAGTGGGTGGTGACTTGAGGAGATGTAAGACGACCAATGAACCAATCGACTGGAGGCGCCAGTCGATTGGCAGGTGGCACCCAATCGACCGGCCTGATGGCGAGCCGATCAATCATGGAGATGAGTTGATCAAACCTAGAACGGAAAAGCACATAGTTCATCTTGTACATGTTGCATGTGATGTGGACCAAGATGATCGTGATTCCTCTTGGCTCGAGGAATCACATTAGGATGGCCATAATCATCGCTTTTATCATTTCACATGTTTTCCTGTGGGATATAACATGTATATGATATGTACTATATATTGTGGTGATTGGATATGTATATGTACCTATAAAACCAAATCCCTCAATAAATATTAAGTCTTAGATGCCTTCCATTAGCGGCACACATGAAAAACTTGATCGACCAAGCGTAGGTTACGCCAAAGTGTGGTGAACCTTCTATCTCATGGAAGTGTGATGGTGAACATGTATGATCTGCCAAAGAAGGGTGCATGTTCATCGTGTTGTCTTTTAGGTTAGACTTAATTGGTGATTCTTAGAGAGTCTAAGCTCCAGAGGTACAAGGATGACCATGGCAAAGAGTTGCGCATGGCATCCATCCGAGAGTTTCATAGGATGCAATTATCAAGTGTTGCCTACCTAAATAATCTATATTGTGGGAGATCAGCCAAAGCTGACTTATGATTGGATGAAATATGAATCTTGGACCCACTAGAAGGTTGTACGCTACAATCTTCTGAATTGATGGTGAGGGCTATAAATTTGAACAAAAATAGTAAGAGCGACAATTAATTAAAGTTTTAATTGTATCGTAAAACCTTTTCAAATCAATCAAATAAGTCAAAAATGAGTTTTTGGACTAAATTGCATATATTTCCTTTTGTAGTACAAATGTCTACAAACAACAATCACTTCTTGTTGCGATCGGTCCTTGAGAAGGAAAAGCTGAATGGGACTAACTTCCACAACTGGTTTAGGACATTGAGAATGATTATCACTTAAGAGCGAAAGCTCTATGTCCTGGATACTCGAGCTCCAAAGGAACCTGCTCCTACCACAGCAAAGGCAGAAAGGGATGCTTTTAAGAAGCATTATGAAGATTCCATTGGTGCGAAATGCTTGATGTAGTGCTCTATAAACCATGAGTTGTAGAGACAACATGAGAACATGGATGTCATTGAGATGATTCAGCATCTCAAGAACATGTATCAAGACCAAGCACGAAAAGAGAGATATGATGTCTCCAGGGCGCTGTTTAAGTACGTCATGATAGAAGGAGATCCAATTGGTCCTCACACACTCAAGATGATTGGGTACGTGGAGAACCTGATGAGACTGGGATTTCCCCTGAGCCAAGACTTGGCTACTGACGTGATACTGCAATTGTTGCAAGAATCCTACAGTCAGTTTGTGATGAACTACAATATGAACAACTTTGACAAGCCATTGACAGAGTTGTTGGGCATGTTGAGGACAACCAAGGCATAGATGAAGAAGGAAAAGACTATGTCTGTGATGTTGATCAATAGAAAGAAAGGAAAATCCTAGGGAAGCGCAAGGGCAAATCTAAGAAGGATTCTGATGCTAGCCAGCAACCCAAGTCATCTTCAGTTCTCAAGGCCAAGGGAGGTGTGACCAAGGGAGGCAATTGACACCATTGTCAAAAGCCAGGACATTGGAAAAGGAATTGTCCTCTCTATCTGGAAGACCAAAAGAAGAAGAAGGAGGCGATGGATGTCTCCACCTGAAGGTATCATGAAATAAATTTGTAAAACTTTTGAGGTATATGATACCAAGATATAAAGTGATAAGAACTCAATAAATGGGGCAAGTTTTGCCAGCATAGATAGGATTACTTTAGTTTATTTTCAGCCTTAAAGGCGTGTAATAGAGTTATGAACTGCTATTTCATATTTGCTAATAAATAGAAACACTTTATTTTTGCATACTGTGTGACAAGGACAAATATTAATAAAGTTTATGTTTCAATTTTAAAAGATGTGATCTTTTATGGCAATGCCTTTCTTTATCTTGTGGTACTTGGTATGCATAAGATAAAATGATATCTAAAAGTTATTAATAACTCAAAAAAATAATTAGCATTATCATGGGAATTCATTTCTAGTTCCATATTGATGGATAAAGCTAGACTCTTTTTGTTGTGAACCATTAAGAGACATGAATATTTTGGACATGATGACAAGTCAATCTTCACCAGATGTAGTGGGAGACTGACTACCCTATTAGGTATAATACATATGATGTATTTACATATCTATTGGAATAAATGCCAATACTTCAAATGGTGTTTAGAGAAATACCAATATGAATATCTTGAAGTGTTCTAGAAGATCATGAATGAAGTACACATTTGGTAATTCTTGATGTGATCAATGAATGAGATATTTAAACCAAATATTTGAGAAACTTATGAGTGATTATGATAGTGTATCATAGAGAACTCATGATTAAGGGATAGTAATGATTAAATAAAAAAGGAGTCATACTCTAAGGAGTTAAAGGATGATTATCAAATAACTAAATTCTTCTTAAATAGAGAATACCTTACACTAATAAAGGATATTAAGAATCACAAAGTGTTGTGAGTTCTCAAATTCCTTAACAGATACACCTCAAACATCAATATCATAAGTTGGTCATATGATGAGTCAACAATGTAGATGATATTGAGGAACTAGATTTTAAGTTATGGTTTATGACCATAAGATCCTAAATGACTTCCATGATAACCATAAGGTATGACCTTAGTGGTAGAACCAATTGGGATAAAATCCATAAGTGCGAATGAGTCTTAAGCGTTAAGACACATGGATGACATTTTGAGAAGGATCATGCTTGTTGATTGCAACTTAATGACTAATAGATTTGGCATACATATATTAAAATCACATTTCTATGAGGAATAAGATAAGGATGTGTACTTAACACAACCTATAAGGTTTATGAATCCATTGATGCAAATTAAGTCTATAAGTTACAATGGACTAATCAATGTGATTGATTGAGTATAAGAAACTTAGAGCTGGGATCTTTACTTTGATAATATAGTCAAATAGTTTGACTGATATGTCAAAGATAAAGGAGGGATCTATGATTTAGTGGGAGCATATTCACATTCCACATATTGATGAGGAATGGAATGTTCTAAAATGGATACCTGTGGAAATATCTTTTTGGGAAGACAGAGACTTTTCCTATGTGATAGGAATAGAGATATATAGAGATAGTTCTTGAAAGCCTCTTGACCTGGAAAAGAGAGAGCATACATTGGAAATCTGTACTGAAGGGTTCAATATACACAAATTTAGTGGGAGAAAACTTGTCCATGTTACATGGAGTTAGTATCCCAAGGCCAAGTGTCAAATTCTTATGAAGAATGGGAAGACAAAGAATATATATGGATCTATCATATATGTAATCATCCCATTATCTTGCATGTATGGACATAGCAAGAATAAAATGCATTTATCATCTTGTATGTAGGACATGAAAATATGATATGCTCATCCT
The DNA here is from genome assembly GCA_963693085.1 of Alisma plantago-aquatica. Taxonomy (NCBI): domain Eukaryota; kingdom Viridiplantae; phylum Streptophyta; class Magnoliopsida; order Alismatales; family Alismataceae; genus Alisma; species Alisma plantago-aquatica. The sequence continues at coordinate 1,666,637,453 of OY856409.1, read as the reverse complement.
GATAACTCATATGTGGGACATGACGAGTGGATGTCTGTTTAGTTCCAGTAAGGGTTATTGGAATACCATGAGAACTTGCTAAGTACTTGAGAAGTACTAGTTCTATGGAAATAAGGAAGGGTTCACTGTAAAGAGTTACACTGATGCGAACTTTCAAAAAAGATAGAAAATTTATCGCATAATATATATGGGATATATAAAAGTGAATGTGTGTTGAAAAATGGAAATGTTCCAATAAATCCGTTTTAAAAGGAAATTCCGAGTATCCATGTGTTAGAGAAACAATGTATACTATATGGATCTGGGAGTTCATAAAGATGAACTTATAAATATTCCGGTCATTGATGACAAGTAAGGAATGCTTGGTCATGCAATGAGGCTAAAGGTTAGCAAAGGAATATTGGATCACATATTATGACAACTCCATCTCATATGTAAGACGTACAACGAAGAGATGCGAGACATGCAATAATACTGACTTAGGCATAGTGTTTCCATAACTCACTGCGTTAGCACTAGAGCACAGTGACATGTGGGACATGTTTGAAGATCACTAAGAATATGATTCTAGGGTGATTGGCTCATAGTGCAAGTGGGAGTCTGTTGGTATGTATGCCCTAAGAGCCAATCATGGGATGATTGGTGGGATGCATTAAGATTGATTTTATAAACATCAAAGGCAAGCTTCCAATTCATTCTGGTTTAGTAAGTTATGAGATAATGATAGAACATATTGAATGTCTAGAGAATGATAGTACTCAATGACATATGCTTTCAAGTACATGACATGAATGATGAGGTCATATGAATGTTAAGAGTTTGTACATTATTTGTTATATCCCCAGTCAGATGTCATTGTGGAAGGTTGATAGACAACAATGACACACAAGACTAGAGTGTGTGTTAGTTGATGACAAAATCTCATTAGTCATGATATAGTGATATCAAACCAAGCACATAGGTACTTGTTAGAGAACAAGTGTATCAGACAGACCCACCGTGAGAGTGACACATGGAACCATGACTTGGTAGTCACAGTCAGCTCTCAAAGTGATGGTGGTGAGTGTGATTCTTTGACCTAAAATCACTACACTCAACACATCTCATTAGGTACACTTTGACATCATCAAACACAGTCCTTAAATATAGATTGTTATAAAGGTGATGATTGGGTGACTTTGACACATGGGGCTTTTGAGGGGTGAGTGATAGATATGGGATTTGTTCCTCCAGAGGGATTTTAATGTACATGTCCACTTGATGAGTAGGTCTAAGAAAGGCATGCACATGCATGTGTGAATCAATATGTGATATTGATGTCACACATATCTCATCCAATCTGCTCTGAGACCAAGGAAGTGAATGAACGTTGAAAGGATGACTGTTCCATGCCTTGAGTTCATTCAGGATATCAGTGACAAAGGAATTATACACCTATCATAGATTGCAGGATTGAAAGTTGTTCTACAACTTTCCTTTTCTCTTGGGTGGCACTGATGTGCGACTAGGCACCGCTCGTTGCTTATGAAGTCATAAGTGTTATGAACTTTCACTACCAACATGAAATGGGCCTGCAGGGTCACACACATAGGATTTAACATGGAAGAGGAGTTTATACATGAATGATGTATAGATTGTTTACTAAATGTGTTTAGTAGTTCAATTAAACATTCAATCAATTGACTTGACTTAGAATCACCAAGTTCAAGTGTTGGACTAACTGATTTGAGTGTCAGATTGATTGAGAACTGCATTGACCGATTTCTGCCCAACTTGGACTGCCAACCGACCAGTTCAAGCTGTTGAACCGATCAACTCAGGGTCAAGTGATATGACTGGTTCAAGTGTTGAACCGATCGGTTCAGCTGGACCAAACGAGCCAGTTTGGGAAATTTAGGTTGGTGAGAAAATCTTTTCATTTCACTTATACAATTCGAGTGGGACAAGTATTGATCTTTGGATTAATTGGAAACTAAATGAGGAAAGTCAATTGGGGACTGCCCTGGGAAGTGAAACGATCAGTTCATGAATGAAACGATTGGTTCAACTCCCCAAATGAACGGTTCATGAGATGAACTGATCGATTCAGTCCCCAAATGATCGGTTCATTTGTGAAACAACCGGTTCACCTGCTACAATGTATCAAATTCATGGAAATTCTGGATCCTTCTACTCCCACTTTAGTCCCGCATTGTCCGGGGCTGAGAACCCTAACCTTGACCCCTCCTATATATAGATGAGTACTGGGGGATTCTCAAGAGAACAACTCAGATCATCATCTGCTCTGCAAAGTTTTCCTCTCTGGTTGTGGTAACTGAGAGAGCCCAAACAAGTGCTACCCGACTAGGGAGGTACAATGAGGGAAAGACAACTACAAGACGACAACTAGTGGCGGGAGAGTACGTCAGTGACTAGTACACCAATAGAAGGGGACGACTCCTTCCAGTGTCTTACATAACAAGACGACTGGAGTTCCCCGGTGGTCTGTGTGGACTACTACAGAGGTGGGAGATTTCTGCCACTCAGAGGGCAACTGTCAATCCGTCAGTCCGGGTGTGACCAGGAGCTGCATAGACACCGTCCAAGACTGGAGGTGAAGACCGTGCTAGCCACGAGGTAACATCGCCGAGAAAGACTCGGGACAAGGTATGCCTCTACAAACCATCTTTCCTACCATATAGATGTTGACGAGATCTCTTTGGGTTTTGGGTTTGGGGAGAAATTTTTTTTTTCTGCTACCATCTCTACCTCCCCTAAAACCCAACAAGGACTCCTGTAGAAGAGACACAAATGTTTCCAGTCACTATTAGGGTACATAAAGGATTGGAAATAAACCCTATCTATTTTTTCTTGTTATGGATGAGTTGACAAAGCATGCTATAGACAATATCGCTTGGTGCATGCTATTTTCTGATGATATTGTGTTGATTGATGAAAGAAAATAAATATTGAATGATATAATTCAACTCTAGAAAGATGCATTGGAGTCCAATGGATTCATGATTAGTAGAAGAAAAACTAAATATATGCATTGCAATTTTAGCCAATCTAGATTGTGAATGGTGGGGTCAAATTGGATGGAATATATGTACCAATATGTGACAATTTTTGTAACTTGGGCTCTATTATTAAAAGGAAGGTTCAAGATGATGTTTTTCATATGAAAAAATCGATATGGTTGAAGTGGAGGAGTACAACTGGAGTAGTATGTGCCCAGAAGACCCCTCTCAAATTAAAAAGCAAGTTTTGAAGTACAACTATAAGGCAGTCATGCTATATGGGAGTGAACAAGGTATCAATAATATGAATGTGGCTGAAATGCATATGCTGAGAGGGATGTGTGAGAAGACAAGAAAACATCGTCTGAGGAATGACTATATCAGAAACAAAGTGGTAGTGGTGAGAATCGAGGACAAATTGCATGAAGGTCATCTAAGATGGTGTGGACATGTGCAACACAAACAAACAAATGTACCTATTCGAAGCAAGGTTATTGAGTCAAGCACAACTAAAATAAGCAGAGGAAAACCTAAATTAACTTGGGAAGAGCTTATAAAGAGATATTTTGAATCTTTATATCTTGATAAGAGTATGACCCATAATAAAGCTGATTGGAAAAGAAGGATCCATGTAGCCGGTCCCGACATGGTTGGGGTTGAGGCTTAGATGATGATGATGGTGATGATTTTGAGTAGTTACATGGAGTTACTTTTGAAGTATTTGTATACCAAAGAGTATAAAATACATGTTGATGCAAAAAAAATGAATCTTTAACATAGGTGATGGGAGGAATACTTATAAAAGGACTATGAGTTTACTTTTCCATACCAGGATGGATTAGAAAATATAATTACCTATGCCTTAAGCATAATGAAGGGTCTAATATATACATCAATTAGAAAGCATGAATGGGAGAATATGAAGATGATAGAAGAGTTACAAGAAAAGGATCTCACTAAAATACAATTCAAGATGAAAAGTTTGAAAATCAATCCTGATTTAGTGTTAGATATGATTGTGTATATAGGAATAGTTGTAAACTAGAAGAAACACTAGAGATGATTAATAACCCTCAAACCAACATCCAAGTATGAGTGGATGGTGCTGGTACTATTAAAAAAAACTTTATAGGTTCCTAATGGTGATGGTTTTTGACGAAAATTTTCTAAAAGAATCCCATCACTCTAAGTGCACTAATCTGGTTTTTGGCGATGAAACATGAAGAACTATTTTGCTGAATAAGTGGAGAAGTGTCTTAGTTGTGAAAAAATCAAAATTGAGCACTAAAAGCCCATGGGGAATTTCAACTTATTGAAATATTTATGTTGGAATGGGAGAAATTCACTATTGTTTTCCTCATTGTTTTTCTAAACACATGAAGGAATATGATGGTGTATCGATTGTAATTGATCATCTCACCAAATCAGCTCATTTTTTTTACCTTTGAAACCACAAATGATGCACCTTTGATGCAAGAGTTATGCCATTAAGAGATTATTCAGATTCATCATGCACTAACGATGATTTTTTTGATTGAGATCTCAAGTTTACTTTGAAGCCAAGGAGGAAAATAGAATTTGAAACTTTCTTGGTGCTCTGCATCACATGTCATTCATAAATAAATATATAACCATAAATTTCTTTTCATATTAGTAAAGACTTACTTTTATCCTATGAAATAGACTGTAGTGGACTATAGGACACATATTTACCATTACATGACTTTGTGTATAGTAGTAGGTATCAACTCAGCATTGGTATGTGACACGCTAAAAGTGAGTCTATAGTCGAACTCAGGGAGACGTAGTGCACGCATATCGTAATATAGGCCTATGTGAGGCTAGAGTCAAACTCAGGGAGACGTAGTCTCAGTGACTACTACTAACTATGGTGCGACCAACTAAGCCAATTAAAAAACTAGATTTGAGTTTAAATAAAAATAAAAAGGAAACTAAAGGAAAATTAAAAGTGGTTGATTCGAATGAGATGGATTCCTTAGGATTACTGATTTCACCATGTGGTCTCATTATATTTTTTTTCTACCAAATTAATATAAATTTTACTCCTACCCTGGATAGAAAGCCTGTAGTCAGAATTGCCCGCTTCCGCGGTGCTATTCACTACCTAGATCTAAGCCAATTCCACATCTGTAGCAATTTATATCTTAGTCTAGGTGCATTATCAAAGACTAGGTTTCTTTCCACTAACCATATGTTACCTTTCCCAAGAAACGCATAGGAAAGTGTATAAATTGTGATTTTCCAACCTTTAACCCCCTTTTGGAGTAATTATTAGTCTATTAATCTACCGATAGTGATCAAGCATAAGTAGATCGTTTAAAACACAATTATATATCCAGGAAATAGGATAAATCTATATTAATTCATGTAGAAAGTTGATATATTCCCCGGGTTACTCTCGGGTCCTAAGGAAAGGAGGGGTTTAGCCCCACATGGTTTTCAGTTGTGAATACATAGAGAGAGAGAAGAAAAATGTGGGAAACATGAAGGAAGTTCATGTAACCCCTGGTGAGAAGGCGTTCCAGATGATCCTCCTCGAGAAACACACGTTCTACAGTCTTCCGACAGCAAAATCGTCCGTCGGAGGTGCTCGGATCTCCCGGTTGACGTCCTTCGACTCTGTGCTTTTCTCTCCCTCTTCTCCGGCCTTCGTGCGGTGCAATGTGATATCCCCCATAGGTCTGTCCATCCCTTTTTAGGTCATAGGCCAACTTACGGTACCACATAACATGGACCGTCAGATCTGGGGGGATCTAACGAATGCTGATTTCTGGAAAAGTCAATGGCACTGACTCTGCTCTCCTGGATCAGTTACTAATGTAATCTCGGTGGCACCGACTCTGCATTGTACATAAAGTATCTGAAAAATGCAGAATAATGCATATAAGTTTTGGGAATATATAAAATCATATAAATATGATAAAATAAGCATAATTTGATGAAAATAGAGTGTGCAGGCCAACAATAGTGATTTATACAAATATAATCAAGAAAATGACAAATAAATGCACAAAACAAGTATAAAATAAGCATGTAAAGGTGACTCAAAACCCATGCATCAAACTCCCTTAAGCTTAAACCTTCTCATCCTCGAGCAACAAAACCTTTAGATCTAAATGAGATAAGTCAACTGAAGGACATAAGTGCATAAAGTACTGTTGGGTTTTAGGGGAGGCAGAGAAGGCAACGGAAACAAAAATTTTCCCCCAAACCTAGAACGAAGGAATCGCGTCAACGTCTATACAATAGGAAGGATGGTTTGTAGAGACATACCTTGTCCCGAGGCTTGCTCGGCGACATTACCTCGTGGCTTGCACGATCTTCGCCTCTGGTCTTGGACGGTGTCTGTGCAGCTCCTGATCTCACCGAGACTGTCGGGATTGACATATGTCCTCCGAGTGGTAGAAGTCTCCCGCCTCTGTAGTAGTCCAAACGGACCACCTGGAACTCTGATCGCCTTGTCGTACAAGGTACCGAAAGGATTCATACCCTCCTATTGGTGTACTAGTCATCGACACACTCTCCTACCACCAGTCACCTTTCTGCAGTTGTCTTTCCCTTGCTGTGCCTCCCTTGTCGGGTAGCACTTGCTCGGGCTCTCCTGGTTACTTATACCCCTACTGGTACACGGGTTTTGTGTCACTTTTACATGCTTGTTTTATACTTTTTTTGTGCATTTATTTGTCATTTTCTTGATTATATTTGCATAAATAACTATTGTTCGCCTGTACACTCTGTTTGCAAAATTATACTTATTTTATGATATTTATATGATTTTATATATTTCTTGGACTTATATACATTATTCTGCATTTTTCAGATACTTTATGTACAATACAGAGTCGATGCCATCAACCTTTCAAGTCGGTGCCACCAAGATTACATCAGTAACCGATCCAGGAGAGCAGAGTCGGTGCCACCATCTTTTCCAAAAATCAACATTCGTAAGATCCACCCAGATCTGACGGTCCATGTCATGTGGTACCATAAGTTGGCCTATGACCTAAAAAGGGACGGCCAGACCTAAGGGGGATATCACGTTGCACCGCACGAAGGCTGGAGAAGAGGGAGAGAAAACCACAGAGCCGAAGGACATCAACCGGGATATCCGAGCACCTCCAACGGACGATTTTGTTGTCAGAAGACTGCAAAATGTGCGTTTCTCGAGGAGGGTCATCTGGAATGCCTTCTCTCCAGGGGTTACACAAACTTCCTTCATGTTTCCCACATTTTTCTCCTCTCTCTCTATGTATTCACAATTGAAAACCATGCGGGGCTACACCCCTCCTTTACTTAGGACCTAGGAGTAACCTGGGGATTCATATATCAACTTTTTACATGAATTAATATAGATTTCTTTTATTTCCTGGATATATAATTGTGTTTTAAACGATGTACTTATGTTTGATCACCATCGGTATACTAATAGACTAATAATTTCTCTGGAAGGCGGGTTAAAGGTTGGAAAACTACAACTTATACACTTTCCTACACATTCCATGGGAAAGGTAACTTACGGTTAGTGAAAAGAAATCTAGAGTCTTTGATAATGTACCTAGACTAAGATATAAATTGCTATAGACATGGAATTGTCTTAGATCTAGGTAGTGAATTACACCGCGAAAGTGGGCAATTCTAACTACAGGTTTTCTATCCAGGGTAGGAGTAAAATTTATATTAATTCGATAGAAATAAGATATAACGAGACCCCGTGGTGAAATCG
>OY856409.1:1666594710-1666624710 GCA_963693085.1 Alisma plantago-aquatica | reverse complement strand
CAGTGGACTATTATTTTTGAACTCCTTGATTTCTTTAATAATTTCTTGGGAAAGTCCTTAAACTTCTCCTAGATCAGGACTTAGATATATTAAAATTGTCGCTCCAATTCTGACGCAATCTCTGATAATTCTTGGATCTGCTCCTTTATCAAAGTTAATTCTGGGGTAAATCCTAGTGTGATCTGGAACACAAGTCTCTGTTGTTTTGAGATTGTAAACAATCTCTAGTAGAGATCTATATTTGTTTTTACATTTTTTTGAAAATTTTATGAGGCTCAATTGCAAGTCATGATCCTGCTCAATCTGAGATACCCTGAATTTAATTTTTTTTCGACCATCAATTTAATATTGTCCACTGTATTGTGGGGACCCTTCTCTGAAGAGATAATATTTTCCACTATTAGGCGGGAACTATTCTCCGAAGAGATATCATCTTTAGCACTTAAACTTGTTCTTGTAGTTTGAAAACTGCTTCTGGCCGTTTGGCTATTATTTTATAATACTTTTAGTCGTGAGGCTAGTTTTGTAGTTTTAAAACTACTTTCTCTTGCCATTAGGCTAAAACTGTCAGTATTTTTTGACGTCTGATTAAATCAGATATTTGGAGGGATTTGTCAATTGGTCGTTTACTTGTCGCTTTATCCATTTGTACTATTTCTGATCCTTTTTGTTGTATTTCTTTTCTGAAGCAATTCAGATCTACAATAATACCTACAATATCTTGCTTGCTTTCTTCTATATTTTCAATAATTTTATCTTGTTTTTCAATCATTTCAATTAATTCTAAATAATTGTCTTGTAGTAGATTACAATTACGTTGTAATCGAGCTTCTAGTTCTGCGAGGTTTTTTTCAACTTGCTCCATCATATTCTCTTGATAGGAAATCTGTAAGAAAGTTAGTCTCGCCTTTAATAACTTCTATATCAAAAACATATTCTGCAAAAAAACATTAGCCACCTTCTTAGACTTTTGTATTCTAGAGTAGATGGTAAGATATTTTCAATAAAAGCTTTAACTTGAGTATTATCTACTCGTGTTAGGAACTTTTTTGTGTAATAAAAAGTAGGAGAATTTTTTAATTCCCTTTTTAAGTGCTAATAATTCTTTTTCATTTGAGTGGTATCTTTTTTCTATTTATATAAATGTTCCTGAGGTATATTTGCATATTTTTTGGTTTTGTTCATCTTTATTCTTTAAAACTGCTCCCCAAAATTCTTCAGGGCATCCGTTTCTATTATCAAGTCATCTCCTTCTAAAGGGAGGTCTAATCTTGGTAGATTTTTACATTTTTTTATAAATCTGACATGATTTATAAGTTCTTCTGTCATGAGGAAGATATTATTTTTCTTTAGTAGTTTTTGTAGCGGGTTTCTTAGTTTCGCTAAGTTTTCTATAAATTGTTCTGCATAATTTAGACATCCTAAAAATCTTTGAAGTTATTTTTTGTCTTATATTTTGTCTGGGAACATAATGATTTTCTCTACAATATGTTCTTACAATTCTATTCTGTTTGAGTCTAATTTTAGTCCTAAGAATTTTATTTTAGATTTATAGATTACTATTTTCTTTATAGAGAGTACTATTCCTGCTTTTTGACAAAGAAGGGAAAATATTTGCATATGTTTATCATGTTCTTCTTTATTTTTGCTGGCTATGAGAATATCATCTACATATACTAGACAAAAGAAATTATAAGGCTCGAATACCTTATCCATTCTCCTTTGGTATATTTGTGGAGCATTTTTTAATCTGAAAGGCATTACTTTCCATTCATAATGTCCCTGTGGGTATTGAATGCCATTAAATGTATACTTTTTTTCATCTAGTCTTATTTGATAAAATTCTGATTTACAATCAAAGTTTGAATAAATGTTTTTTCCGCTTGTCATATTTATTAAGGTTTCTTTGTACGGAAGAAAGTATCCATTGAATTTAGTATATTGATTTAGTTGTTTATAATTAACTACAATTATTGTTTTTCCTCTTTTAATTTCTGCATGGTTTTTAATAATAAATGTTGGACTAGAATGGGGGCTTTTTAATTTTTTTATTAATTGTGATGTTTCTAATTCCTGTAATTGGGCTCAAAAATCTTCGATATCAACATGATTATATCTCATAGGTTTAACTCTATATATTATAGTGGAGTCTATTAATTCTATTGTAGCCCATTCTTGGCTAATATCCCAGAGGGCTAACGGATTCTCACTATAGTTCTTTTCAAATAATGCTTCGATGTTTTGCATGTTTAATTGTGCAACGACATTGCCTTTGATTGGTTGTTGTGGTTTTTTATTATAATCACCACGTTTGCTATGGAAAATAAATTTGTCTCTTTTATAAGCTTTGTGGACTCTTTTTATTGTAATCTGATGATCACAAGGTGTTAATAATTGAATATATTGTTGGTGTTGTATATATAGTATGAATTTTTGTGTAAGATTATTTCCTAGTAATATGTCTTGTTGTGCATATTCAGGGGTATAGAATAATGGACATGTAACTATGTAATTTCCTAGAATAATTTTAGGTTTTTTAACTCCATGAGTTAATGCATGTCTTTTTCCTATAAAATCCATTCCATGTAATGTAGGTAATGTTGTAATGTAATTTTCAGGAAAACATTATCTTCGGGCAATACAAGTTCCTACACCAGTATCTAGGAATGCATGAAAGTGTTCCATTTTGTATTCTTCATATATTATTCTCGTAACAATGTAGACACTATATATACTAGTCATTTTCTTTTTTCCAAAAATACTTTTGATTGCTATGTGTAAAATATAGTCCTTCACTTTGTAAAGAAAAAGGTTCCATTTGTCATAATGCACTCATTTCTAATATAATTTCTATATCATCATTGCGACTATCTGTTTGCACATAAAGTGTTATGTTAATCCTTATAGTTTATATTTGAATTGGAACAATAGCTTGTTGTGTAATTTCATATTCTTATCCATCAAAATTCATATATGCATAGGGTGATCCTATGAGTATTTTTTCTATATAAGGTATCATTCCCTATTGGATAAATGAAGCTCCTTCTCTTGAATCTATTAATATTGTAGTCATACTCCATTCTTGTCCATTAAAATATTTTCCATATAGTTTATAATTTCTAGCATTTCTATTATCTGCTAGGATTCTTAAATTTGATGTTCTTTGTAAATTTCTTAGTATTTGTCATAATCTACCATTATATCTATCTGTTCTTGCTCTAGCTTCTTCTATTCTGTCTCCATTTGTCAATTGTAACTAATTTCCCTCATAATTTTCTTGGGATTTTACTATCTGTTACTAAGGGTTTTTCAGAGACATCTATATTTATATTTTCTAGTATTTCTATTTTTGAGATTATGTCTAGTTTTGTAATTTTTTCTATATCTTTGAATATGTTAGGAAGTATTATAATATCTTTGTCTTCAAATTTTTCAGAATGATGTGTGTTGCTAAGAGCATAGCTTATTATATAGGTTATTGAATAAGGAATGGATCCTTTTTTCATGAATTCCGTTCTTTGAAAATCTTGTATCAAACTTAATGTTCTGTTTATGTTATTATCTTTAATGTTTACACTTATCTTTGGATAAATATTAAAGATTACTTTTTGATGACTAAGATTTCCTTGTAATATTCCTAGTATAGCATCTTTCCTATCATTAATTCTATTGTCCATTAATACAATATTTATAGGTGAATCTATTCCTTCTCAAAAGGTTGCTTTTATCATCATTTGGATAGCTCCTATATGAATTCATCCTATTTTAGATCTATCTTTTATTTTTTCCAATTTTCTCATTAAGTCCTCTTTTCGAAGTAAAGGTATATTTATTCTATTTCTGGTGTATTCTATATGCATAGACATTTCTCTGTTAGTTATACCATAGTAAAAATATGTTTTCTTTGAGTAATTTTTTCAAAGAGAGATGTTCTAAATCCGTCTGAGTTTTCTAATCTTAATTCAGTGTTTTTGATTCGATTAAATAATTTTCTATCTATTAATACCTCTTGCAAGAAGTTTCATGCTTCTTCTTGGTATTCTTTAATTATTTCTTCTTTAGTATGATTCTGTGTCTGAGAAATAATAGATTGATCCATCCGATTGTTCGTCATCTGCTATTTGAACAAATTCTTGAATGTTTTCTATTTCAGAAAGTTCTTCTTCTATTATTTCCTTGAATTTCTTTTGTTTAATTTTCTTAGATCCTCTATTTGGGCATTTGTTGGCATAGTTCCCTTTTTCCTGACATATAAAACATTTACATTATTTTGGGTTTTTTAACATGTTTATTATATTTTCTCTTTCTTCTGTTATATTTTTGCTTTGGTTTTGGTATAAATCCAAACCTTTTTCTCTTTTTAAACTTATATATTTTTTTTCTATTATACCTCATTGGCTCACATCTTATGGTTATTAGATGAGTCAATTGTGAATAACAAAGTCTTTGTTTTACTACTTTATTTGTTTTTTTACTTAGTGTGGCCTCGGCATATATATATATATATATATATATATATATATATTTACACACACATATATATACATATATACATATATGTATGTATATATATGTGTGTATATATATGTATATTCTCCCCCCCCTCTCCCATAACCCGTGACGGAGGCCGGCCGCCCGAGAGGGTGATAAATCAAGAGATGCTTCTCCGTGTGGTTTCGAACCTGAGTCCCTTCATTGGGGACCAGCGGAATTTGCCAACTGGGCTATTCCCTTGTCGGCACACACAAACACATATATACATATATGTATGTCTGTATATATATATATGTATACATATACATATATATACATATATATATATACATATATATACATATATATGTATACATATATATATATATACATATATATATATATATATATATATATATGTATACATACGTACACACATATATATATATATGTATACATACATACACACATACATATATATATACATATATATGTATACATATATATACATACATATATATACATATATATATACACACACAGATATATATATATATATATATATATATATATATATATATATATATATATATATATATATATATATATATATATATATATATATATATATATATATATATATATATATATATATATATATAGTCAGGCTAGAATACACTCGAGTGTATTCAGAGTAGAATATAGTTGAGTATATTCGGAGCATAATACACTCAAGTAGTTTTTCATGATGCAATATTTTTTTCAAAAATCTAATCTATTGATCTTCTTAAACATCTTGTGAATAGCTCATACACAAAATGTGAGCACATTTGGACATTTATAGGTCATGTTATAATGTCCGCAAAAATTATGCATTTTAAATTAGTTTCACACGTCGATTTTGTTGCCCTTGGATGAGTGACTTACACTCATCCAAATGGACTCAAAATTTGTATGTACCCTAGTTATAGTATGAAAGTGAAGATCAATGGTTTACAATTTGCAAAAAATAGTCTTAATATGCAAACACACACTTGAGTGTATTCATGCGATTTGTACACTCGAGGGTATTCTAGCCTGACTCTCTCTCTCTCTCTCTCTCTCTATATATATATATATATATATAAGTATATTGTAAATACTTCATGTATCAATGAAATATACTGATCTAAATTGGCATGTATGATCCAAATTAAATAATGTGTATAAGAAGGATGCTTTATGAACTTGATAATGGATGATTTGATATTTTGACTAATGGCTTATATATATATTTCATATACTCTCCTATATGTGTAGTTCTTTATTGAATTCATATATATAATGTTAGAATTGTTATTTTATTTATATATATTTTTGGAATCTAATATTAATGTTTGATTTTTGACTTATCTCTAGTGTTGAATTATGGCCACACTAATTATCGTATTAGTAGATGATAATATGGAGTTGTATAGGAAATTGTAGTTTTGAATATGAATAAATGAAATATGAACATTTTTCCTAATATGATACCTCAATGTAGAGTATATATGTAGATAAGATCCATTTTTGGCTATTCTTGTAGCTATAAATAGTCCTTTTCCCTCACAAGTGAAAGAAATATGTTCCCGCATGTTGATATTTTCTATTTGTATGAATATTGAACAAGGAATCACTTTTTGGTTTGAATTTGACTATAATTCAAGACTTATTAGACTAATCCTTCAGATATGTCTCAAGCCCTACCTCACATGTGATAAACATCTATGTCTATAACAAGCTCACATCTATGTCTATAACAAGCTCCCACTACAATATAAGATTCTACAATCACCCATCGACACTATTTGACTAGATGGGTTCCTATATAGTTGAATAGCCAACTGACATACTCAATCACACCTAGATAAGAGGAACTTGAGTAATAAAAGATCATACCCCAATCTCTTTGTCTTAAAATCTCATTTGACCAATTTAGACTACATGATCGAATACAAGGAATTTCTTCTTATCTAACAATGATTCGATGGAATAACTTTTAATTTGATCAAATTCAAAATTTGAAAGGTCAACATTGACCAAACTGGAGGCAAACCACTTGAATGCAAAGATATCTAGCCTCACATATGACTTTCCGTCGACCAAAAATCTACCATAATACCAAAAAATGCCTCTTATACCCTTCATTCAGGCCCCAAGCCTATAATAGAGCACCCCCTCAAGCTCTCTAGAAGTTCAAACCACTACCCCGATTCACACCTATACCCCACACAATACCTCTACTATCCATTAATAACCCATGAAAATGTGTTACTTTCATAAACACCTTCTACCCAGTAAGCCATAGACTTCCATTCCACTTTACCTTTACCATCCACCCTCACAAGAGAGTACTAGTAGGACTAACTGTAGCAAAATCCACAATGTCACATAACTTGAACATACTTGGAACTATCTTTGACTTTATGGACTTTGATCCCAATCTCCCATACTCCCAATAACTAGTGATGGAACTCAACTACATCTTAGAGCATTGTAAAGCTATCTCAATATAACAAAGTAATTGCTGGTATGTATGCCCAGAGAGCCAAATCATACGATGATTGTAATTGCATATTTTGTAAATGATTTGATTATTACTAAAGGCAATCTTTGTCTATATGTTTGCTCAATTATGAGATAATAGTATAACATGATATATGTTTAAAGAATGATGTTACTCTATGACATATTTCTTTAGGTTGGGGACCTAAATAATGAGATCATATGTATGATAAGAGTACATACGTTCTTATTATGTCCCTAGTCAGATGTTATTGTGGAAGATAATAGACAAAAATAACACATAAGACTAGAGTGTTTGTTGGTTGAAAATAGAATCTCATTAGTCATGATATATGATATCAAACCAAACACCTAGTCACTTGTTAGAGAATAGTGAGTCAGAGAGACCCACCTTGAGAGTGATACATGGAAACCATTGAATGGTAGTCAAAATCAGATCTCATAGTGATAGTGGTGAATGTGGCTCTTAGACTTGAAGTCACTAAACTCATCACATGTCGTTTGATGTATTTTGACACCATACAACATGACCTTAAATAAGGATTACCATAAAGGTGATGCTTAGATACGTTGTGACACATGATGAATAATTGTGAGTGATGTAGATGGGATTTGTCCCTCCTACTAGAGTTGATATCCTGGCCACTTGATAAGCAAGACTGAGAAATGTATGGCCATACTCATGTGAACCAATATATGATATGTGAGCTCACATGCATCTCATATAGTTTTCTCTAGTCAAGGAACATGGGTTGAACGTTGAGGGGATAATGATTCCCTGCCTCGAGTTTAGTCTGGATATTACAGACAAAGGAACAAAATGATCACTATAACACTAATCACAGATTGTAGGTTGAAGTTGTTCTTTAACTTTTCAATTACTTAGGTAGCAACGATATGCTTGTAGATACCGTTCATTGCTTGTGATGTCATAAATTAGTTATGGGCATTCATGCCAATGTAATTTGTGACCTATAGGGTCACCCACATAGTATATACCTTGAATAAGAATTTACTATTGAATAACATTTAACTTGATTACTAACGTGTTTAGGTATTCAATTTAAACAATATTGCGTGAGATGCAATTGGAAAATGTTTCCTACCTTAATAATTTTTATTGACAATGGAGTGGGCCAGTTAATCATTTAATTGTTTCGAGAATTGGCTCACTAGAAGATTGTACGCTGCAATATTCTAAATTGATAAGTGAGGGATATCAATTTGAACAAATTTATGGGAGAAATAAATAATTAAAGGTCTAATTAATATTGTCAATATTATCAAATAAAATAAAATAGGGTTTTAACAAATTACAAATTTCTTTTGTTGAAAAAATGGAAACCAATAACATGTTTTCCTTACAATCCATCCTTGAGAAGGACAAGTTGAAGATGCATAATTTTCGTGACTCATTTATGAAATTGAGAAAAAATGTCACACAAGAGCACAAGCTCTATGTCCTTGAAACACCAAAGATAGATGAACCTGCTCGCATTGTGCCTAAGGTTGATAGGGATGCTTGCAAGAAGCACTCTGAAGATGCCATAGATGTCAAGTTGTTGATTATATTCTCAATGAACTATGAATTGTAGAGATAGCATGAGAACATGGATGATGTTGAGATGGTAACAAATTTAAGAACATGTACTAGGATCAGGCAAGACAAGAGAGATATGATGTCTCTGAGGTGTTGTTCAAGTGCAATATGGTAGAAGGAGATCTAGTAGGATATCATGTACTCAAGTTGATTGGGTATGTAGAAAATCTTGCAAGATTGGTATTTCCCTTAGGCTAAGAGTTGGCCACATATGTGATTCTATAGTCTCTGCTACAATCATACAACCGACTTTTCCTGAACTACAACATGAACGATTTGGACAAGCCATTGTCAGAATTACTTGGCATGTTGAGAATAACTAAAGAGCAGATGAAGAAAGATAAACCCAAGTTTGTGATGATGATCAATAGAGGCAAAGGGAAGTCTAAGGGAAAAGGAAAAGCTAATAAGACTTCTAAAGATAGCTAGAAACTCAAGTCTTCTGCATTGAAAGCTAAGGAAGGGGTGAATAACAGAGGCAATTATCACCACTGTCACCAGCGTGGACACTAGACAAGAAATTTCCCTCTCCACCTAGAGGAACCGAGGAAGAAGAAGAAGGGAATAGAGATCTCCACTTCATGTATATACATTATTGAGATAAATATTACTACTTCATCTTGGATACTAGATACTAGATGCGGATCTCACATATGTTCAAATATGTAGGATTTGAAATGAAGTAAGCCTTTAAGAAAGGGCAAGGTCAAGCTGC
Source organism: Alisma plantago-aquatica (assembly GCA_963693085.1). Taxonomy (NCBI): domain Eukaryota; kingdom Viridiplantae; phylum Streptophyta; class Magnoliopsida; order Alismatales; family Alismataceae; genus Alisma; species Alisma plantago-aquatica. The sequence goes on along the minus strand of OY856409.1, from coordinate 1,666,615,375 downwards.
ATGTTGTGAATGGAGCAAGAGTTTTTGCCACTATAGTTAAAACCTATCATTTATCTTTTCCCATGAGGCTTATAATGGAGTTAGAGAACTGCTATTTTATACCTTCCATGAATAGAAACATTATTTATGTATCTTGTATGGACAAGAATGGATTTGAATTTCACATAAAGAATGGTCAATGTTCTATTTGAAGAAATGAGATCTTTTATGGCAGTGCCCCAATGTACTATGGTCTTTATTTGTTAGATCTACAGAAAAATGTTTATAACGTAAATACAAAAAGATTAGATCTTGATAACTCAAGCAAAACATACCTTTGGCTTTTTTGTCTAGGGAACATTGATGAGAAACACAGTTCTAGACTTCACAAAGATGGATATATAGACTCTTTTGACCTCAAATTAATAGAGATATGTGAATCTTGTTTGTTGGTCATGATGACTATATCACCTTTCAAAGGTAACAATGATAGAGAGAGTGATATAATAGAACTCATACATACTAATGTATGTGGACCTATTAGAACAAATACTAGAGGTGGTTACTAGTACTTCATCACCTTATTCATGACTCCAGTTGGTATGTCTATGTGTACTTGATGAAACATGAGTAAGAAACTCTTTAAAAGTTTAATGATTTCATGAATGAAGTAAAAATTAACTTGGTAAAAGTATTAAAGAACTAGTTCTGATCGAGGAGGTGAGCATTTAAGACAAGAGTTTGAGGAACTTTTGTGAGATTGTAGTATCATATCACAATGGACTCCACCTGGAACACCACTGCATAATAGTGTATAAGACAGAAGGAACCATACATTACTAGATATGATGTAGTCAATGATAAGTTGTTCTAGTCTTTCGACTTCCTTCTGGGGATGTAATCTAGAAACCATAGCATTTACACTAAACCACGTACCATCTAAATAGGTTCAAAAGACACCATATGAGATATGGTATGGGAAGCTTCCCAATGTGTCTTTTATGAAGATTTGGGGATGTGAAGCTTATTTGAGAACGTAGTTTTCCAAATAGATTGGACCCAAATAAGATAAATGTTATTTTTTTGGATATCCTAAGGAAACCAAAGGATACTGCTTTTATACTCCATCTGGCAACAAAGTTTTTGTTTCTAGAGATGTTGTATTACTAGAAAAAGAATTTATTTCCGAAGGAACCACTAGGAGAAAAGTAGAACCTGAAGAGGCCTGAGACCAATAAGGAAGCGTTGAACCTATAGAGGTACATAAGGAACATGAAGAGTCCCAAATTGTTGTGGAATCTAAAGTTCCTCATGTAACACATGAACCTTGCATATCTAGTAGGAGACATGACTCAAGAAGGTGATGAGGTTGTCAATGATCATGAGCCAACAACCTACCTAGAAGATATTAAGGGACCATAGTCTAAGAAGTGGCTTGAGGCCATGAGATGAGATAGAATCCATGTACACCAACAAGGTATAGACCTTGGTGGATCCACTTGAAGGGATAAAACCCATATCGTGCAGATGAATATTCAAGAAGAAGACTATCATGGATGGTAATGTACAAACTTACTATGGCCGATTAGTTTCAAAGGGTTTCAGACAAGTTCAATGTGTTTACTATGAAGAAATTTTTTAACCCAATTGCCATGGTTAAGTCCATCATGATCATTATTACCATTGTAGATTATTAGGACTATGGGATTTGGAAGATGGATGTCAGACTGTATTCCTTAATGAAATGTTCTTGAGAATGTGTATATGACACAACCTGAGGGTTTTATAAATCCAAAGGATGCAAATAAAGTTTGTAAGCTACAAAGGTCAATCTATGATTGAAGTAAGCATCTCAGAGTTGGAGTCTTCAATTTGACAAAATAGTCAAAGAGTTTGTCTTTAGTCAAAATGAAGATGAAACATGTGTAGTGGGAGCATGATTTTATTGCTCATATTGTATGTTGATGACATACTTTTGATGGGGAATGACAAATCTACTTTACAAAAGGTAAAAACCTAACTATGACATACATTCTCTATGAAGCACTTAGGTGAATCATCCTATATATTAGGAATCAAAATTTATAGAGATCGATCTAGAAGTCTTCTTGGCCTATGCTAGAGCACATACATTGACAAAATGATGAAAATGTTGTCTCAGGATATAAGTTTCTCTAGAGCACAATTCCCTAGTTCTTGTGAAGAATGGGAGTACATGACCATATTCATCTGCAACTGGATCTATCATGTACACAATGTTATGTACTCATCTTGATTTCAGATATGCCTTGAGAATGACTGGCAAGTATCAGTTAGATCCTAGTGAAACTCACTGGACTTCCATAAAGGACATCCTTAAGTACTTGGAAAGAACTAAGGATCCATTCCTTATCTATCATAGTGAGGAAGAGTTGATGGTAAAGGTTACACTGATGTAAGCTTCCAAATGGACAAAGATGAATTCATATCATAGTTTGGATTTGTGTTTTGCCTAAATTATAGAGATGTAATCTAGAAGAGTTCCAAGAAAGAAATAGTTGTTGATTCTATATAAAAGGCTATGTATATTGTTGTCTCCATTGCTGCAAAAGATGATGTTTGGATCAAGAAGTTCATCATTGATCTTGGGGCAATTGCAAGAATCAACAATGTAGTAGAGCTATATTGTGAAAACAATAATGCTATTGCACAATATAAGGAGCGTAGGTCACATTAGAGTTCCAAGTACATACAACAACGATTCCATCTCATATGAGAGATCATATAACAAGGAGATGTGAAGATTTGCAGAGTACCAACTGAATGTAATGTTGCAGGCCCCTTGACAAAAACACTTTTGTAGCAGAAGCTTGAAGGGCATGCTAGATAACTTGGGATTAAGTTCATGGGTGATTGGCTCTAAGTGCAAGTGGGATTCTATTGGTATGTATGCCCAGAGAGTCAATCATACGATGATTGTAATGCCATATCTTATAAATGATTTGATTAATAATAAAGGCAATCTTCATCTATATGTTTGTTCAATTATGAGATAATAGTATAGGATGATAGATGTGTAAAGAATGATGTTACTTGATGATATATGTCTTCAGGTTGAGAAACTGAACAAAGAGATCATATGTATGATAAGAGTACATAAATTCTTATTATGTCCCTACTCGAATGTTATTGTTGAAGCTAATAGACAATAATAACACATAAAACTAGAGTGTGTTTTAGTTTATGGCATAATCTCAGTAGTCATGATATATGATATCAAACCGAACACATATGTACTTGTTATAGAATAGTGTATTAGACAGGCCCACCTTAAGAGTGATACATGGAAACCATTGAATGCCATTCAGAATCAACTCTCATAATGATACTGGTTGTTCTTAGACCTAAAGTCACTACACTTATCACATGTCGTTCGATGTATTTTAACATCATACATTTGACCTTGAATAAGGGTTACCATAAATGTGATGCTTGAATTTGTTGTGACACATGGGGAATGACTATGAATGATGTAGATGGGATTTGTCCCTCCTACTAGAGTTGATATCTTGGCCTCTTGATAAGAAAGACCGAGAAACATATGGCAATACTCATGTGAATTAATATATGATATGTGAGTTCACATGCATCTTCTCTATTTCATGGAACATGGGTTGAACATTGGGAGGATAATGATTCCATACCTCGATTTTAGTCTAGATATCACAGACAAAGGAACTATACAATCAAAATAACACTGATCATGGATTGTAGGTTGAAGTTGTTCTCCAACTTTCCAATTACTTGGGTAGCAATGATGTGTTTCTAGATATTTCTCATTTCTTGTGATGTCATTAATTAGTTATGGGCATTCATTGCCAACTTAATTTGGGACCTATAGGGTCACACACATAGGATACACCTGAAATAGGAGTTTACTCATTAATAAAGGTTTAATTTGATTACTAAAGTATTTACATATTCAATTAAAACAAGATTGGATGACCATGATTGTGAGTCGACTGAGTCAAGTGTCAAGTCAATTTGAACAATGTTGGTTGAACTGGATAATGAATCTACCAGTTCATAATGTGAACTGACCATTTCACTATATGAATTGACCGATTCATCCTGTGAATCGCCCAATTCAATGATCAATGAGATTGGATCAAGGAGTCATATCGCCCACCAATTTCTTGCTAATAGGAAATAACTCAATTTCACTGAATCAGGGTGTCAGTCGACCGATTCAAAAGTTGAGACTGACTCATGATGCATGACAACCTCAAATTTGTGAAACTCTATCTCTTCATCTCCCATTTGATCAAGAAATCCTAACCCAGACTCTCCTATAAATAGAGGGGGTAGTCAAGGATTTAAGAAGACACCACTAATGCCAACAAATGTCATCCTTCCATCATTGTGGTAACGTGAGAGACCAAAGTAGGTCTTACCTATAAAAGTGAGAGACAACTAGAAAGAACAAGTCAGGGCTAGCACGATGACATCAAAGATACACCTCTTTCTTGTTAGTTCCAAAAGAATGGCATGAGTTCCTGGTGGTCTGTGTGGAATACAGAGAGCTGTGGAGGTTGTTGCCACCTTCTAGGAGGATGTCGTCAACTTCCATCCGTTGTGCTGTACCAGGAGGCCGCCTCTGAAAACCGTCCAAGTGCTGCTTGTGAAAGAAGCACACCACTACTAGGATAGTCACTGGACTTGCTCTAGGACTAGGTCTATGCCTTACAAACCTTCCTTCCCGATCCATAGTTATTGATGCGGTCCACTGGTCAAAAGGAATGTGACTAGAAATTTTTTATTTTCACTACCATATCTGTCGCCACATTCCCTACACTAATTTCTAGAACATAGTCTATGTTTCTCGATCTTTCTTATTATTCATTAATAATCACCCATATAATATGGATATTAAGTGATTATCCCACCCATTGTGTTTTTGTATCAAAAATATTTGTAGTCCATTCGTAATGACTATAGTATTTTGGTGAACCTTGATAGATGATAAGATCCATCCTGACCTTGAATAAGGATGACTGTGTTCAGTCTTGAGGTTATCATGTCATAACATGAAAGTATTGCCATTTAGCCCCGATTGAGGCAATGGCAACTAAATATGTATGATTTTCTTAAATTTGACAAAAAGATGGGTAAAACAACCATACAAATTGACTCAATAGAAATTGATATCTATCTTTATGATGGTTTCAGGTGGATATATTAGTGTGATTGGGAGTTGGACAACTCCGACCTAGATGTTTATCTCTAAAATATTTCCCACACATTATTGATTTTTATAAACTTTTATCTAGACTAGCTTTCCCACATTCATTATCTTATGCATGGTTTTTAGAATAAAAAACCCTTCTATATGTCAAAGTAAAAGTATATAATATAAAGATGGTAGTAGTTAATGGTTCCTAGTGAGGTATTTTGACTGGTCTTAACTCCACTACAGCTAAACCTCATACACTTATAAGTATACTATGTTCTTTGTTTGGTTTATAAATTTAAAACTTAATATAATACTACTAAGACCATACACTCATATTTGATTGGATACATACTCTATTCCATACCTATATTGCCACACACATGAAGTTTTTTAAACAATTTCTGAGATCACGATGAACTAAATAATTTTCGGTTCAATTAGTATATTTCAAAAAATAGGTAATACTTTGTTTTACCATTCTTTTTCTAGTGTGCAATCAAATTGACTTTTTTCTTCTTTAATATATTGGCATCTAAAATTATCTTAAGATGAGAAGATCTTGGACTATACTTGACCTATTGACTCAGAGATAGAAAAAACATTATGCATACTATTCAAATCCCAACATAGTGTTTGACTGAGGAAATACCTATCGAGATGGGAGATCATGTGAAGAACCATAAGGAGGAGAAGAGGCTTGAAAACCATGACACTCCAGTAGGGATTTATCTTAAGGACTTTCATGCACCAAAGTTATATGCTTTGTTGTGGGGTGTGGTTAATCCCCTCCTCAATTTTAATAAAAACCACTTGTTACTAGTCTTATCACAATATATACTTTGACGGTAGTAATTTGGAAAACTCCACACAATATATCCAAACATTTAAATGCCTATGTGATATTATAAAATAATGAAGTTGTGCCAGAGGATACATTCCTATGTTTAATAATTTTCTATGTGACAAGGATGAACTGTGGTATAATGCCATTCACTTGAATTTGGAATCAAAAGAAGAACAATTCTTCCTAGAATGGGGCACAAAATAATACCACTTAGATCGAAATAACATTCATAAAAATGTTTCAATCTTGATCTTATTCCACAAAGACGTAGGAAAGACAACTACTACTATCCATTCATAGAAAGTTCTGTCTGACAATTTTATTAATGAATTATATGCCTATGTGAAGTCCATGCAATATAGGGCTCAACACAATAACTTTAACTGAGGGCAATGTAAGATGTTAATGAGGCATGTGATATATTTAATGGACATCCAAGGGAATGTCCACATGATATGTTACCTGATTGTATTCTTATCAGTAACTTCTTGACATGTATGAACAATGAATTTTAGCCTTTCTAAATGCATAATGAGTTTAAGCCTCTCTAAATGCATCAATTGTGCATCATTCATGAATTATTACTTGAAGAAATATTTTTAAATTATATATGGTATGGCAATACGTTTTCTCACATGGAATCAGTCCAAAAAATAGATCTACCAGTCTTGCACATGAGTTAGAAGCTTTTACTATCAAGAAGGGTGGGATCCATGAAGTCAAGAGTGTGGATATGTCAAACACTAAGATGGATCATATATGAAATTATTATAAGTCATGAAGAAAGAATCAACATAATATGGAGGATGAAGTTTAGAGCTTATCACAATCCTTGAGTTAATAGGTGGAAACTATCAAAGAATGCCATATATGTTGAGATACTTCCCAAGTTAGAGTGGGTGTCACACCCCAATTTCACTTTAGCCACAAACCACGAAATTAGGGCACGACAGGTGGGATTAACACATAACCAACCTTTCGTCACTTTTTAAAACAATTCAAGGCATTTAAAATGATAACCAAGTTTAAACTGTAAACAGAAAACTGAGCAAACTGTAGGAACTTTTCTTATCTAACTGATTAAAGATACAAGCAAGGTCTACAGCATAATACATTGATTAACATAAAGAAAGCATAAAATTAATTTACATCTCTGTACACATTCTCTCTCTATCTCACACCTTGTCCCGAGGATCGAGGGGAATGGACTAAGAGACCTCTAACTAGACTAACTACAAACCTTCTATCGACTAAGCGTTAGGATGAAACGATCCTTCTGATTCCTGATGCTGATGCTGACCTGAAACGATCCTTCTGATTCCAAGTCTAAGTTCAACCTTCACATATCTACAAGCAAGTCTCTCTTGAAACATGCCATAGAAAATGCATTAACTGTTGAACTTGACTTTCTACTCAAGGCATCAGCTACAACATTTGCCTTACCCGGATGGTAATCGATTGTCACATCATAGTCCTTGATCAGCTCAAGCCATCTGCGCTGTCTTAAATTCAAATCCTTCTGAGTGAAGATATACTTCAGGCTCTTATGGTCTGTAAATATCTGACATGTCTCACCATACAAGTAATGACGCCATGTCTTAAGAGCATGAACTATAGCAGCTAATTCCAAATCATGAACAGGGTAATTCTCTTCATTCTTCTTAAGCTGTCTAGATGCGTAAGCCACAACTTTGCCTTCTTGCATTAGTACACAGCCCAAACCTCTCCTGGAAGCATCACAGAACACTGTATAGCCTTTTTCAGCTTCAGGCAAAACCAACACTGGTGCTGAAGTCAACCTCTTCTTCAAAACCTGAAAACTTCTCTCACAGTTATCGGACCAAACAAACAGTACATCCTTCCTCGTCAAACGTGTCAAAGGTGATGCTAACGCACTGAAGTTCTGTATGAACCTTCTGTAATAGCCTGCCAAACCCAAGAAACTTCTGATCTCAGTAGGAGTCTTAGGTTGTTCCCACTGAAGTACAGAATCAACTTTCTTAGGGTCAACACTAACTCCACCTCTCGAGATAACATGTCCAAGAAATGCTACCTCGGCCAACCAGAACTCGCATTTGCTGAATTTAGCAAACAACTGGTGTTGTCTCAACAACTACAACACTACTCTCAGGTGTTGCTCATGCTGTGCATCGTCTCTGGAGTAGATCAGAATATCATCTATAAAGACTACTATAAACTGATCTAAGAACGGTTTGAAAATCCGATTCATCATATCCATAAAGGCTGCTGGGGCATTGGTCAGCCCAAACGACATGACCAAAAACTCATAATGCCCATACCTGGTTCTAAAAGCTGTCTTGGGAATATCAGAAGCCTTTATTCTGAGCTGATGATATCTAGATCTCAGATCTATTTTAGAGAAATTCGTCGCTCCGCGCAACTGATCAAGCAGATCATCTATTCTCGGCAATGGATACTTGTTCTTTATAGTGATCTTGTTCAGTTGCCTGTAATCTATACAGAGACGCATAGTACCATCCTTTTTCTTAACAAACAGGACTGGAGCACCCCACGGTGAAGAACTGGGTCTAATGAAACCCTTATCCAGCAATTCCTGCAACTGCACCTTGAGTTCCTTCAACTCAGCAGGTGCCATTCTATAGGCTGGCAATGCTACTGGATGACTACCTGGATATATCTGAATTTCAAAATCCAAGTCTCTGACGGGGGGTAGGCCTGACAAATCTTCTGGAAAAATATCAGAAAACTCACAAACCACGGGCACATCATAAACACTGGCGGTGCTCTTCTCTGCTCTGGTGTCCACCACATGAGCAAGGAACGCTTCACATCCTTTCTGTAACATCTTATCAGCTACAGCAGCTGATATTATGCACGTAGGTAGAACTTTTCTGTCTCCAGTAAAGACACAAGAAAATTCTCCTAGTTGAAAGGTAGCTTCCTTCTTCCAACAATCGAGTTGCACTCGATATGTCTCAAGACAATCCATACCCAAGATGACTTGAAAGGTATTTACATCCAAAGGTATGAGATTAGCAGCAAAGGTGAAACCTCCAAAAGATAACAAGCATCCGGGGCAAAACTCAGATAAAACTGTTGGTTCACCTAGTGGAACCCTCAACATTAACTCATCTACCAACTCTCGAGTTAACAGATTAAGTTCAATAATTAAAGAACGTCGTATAAAAGAATGAGTAGCTCCCGGATCTATCAAAACTGAAACTGGTATGCTATTAAACAAAAACATCTCTCCTGTAACAACTTTTGAAGAGATTATACCTTCCTGAGGTGTCAAAGAGAAGAAACGTGCTAAAGCTCTCCCTCTGCCTCGCTGTCCTCTCTGACCACTCCTGCCACTAGATACTCCACCTCCTCTAGAACCAGAAGCCACAGAAGAACTCGAAACATCATGGTATTGAGGCTGGAAAGCTTGTGAAGCCGCTTGCCGAAGTTGAGGACAATCCCTTTTTGTATGTCCTGTCTGTCCACAGTGGAAACATTCTATAGGGTCTGGACCCCAACATTGTCCAGAGTGCAACCTTTCGCAAGTATTACATACCCGCATTTCCTGTCTCTGTGGACTAGTCACAGAAGTAGATGATCCAGATGGCTGCTCTCTAGAAGCACTGCCCCATCTCCCTGAGCTGTATCTCCCTCTGCTTCTAGAAGAAGAAACGTCCTCAGATCTCTGCCTGCCAAAACAACCAAAGCCACGCCCAAGCTTAGAAAAGAAACCTCTACCTCCACCTCTGTATCCACTACTGGATTGCCCTCTACTGAAGTCTGCAGATCTCTTCTTAGACTCAGGCACCTTGTCAGCATTCATAGATTCTTCAACTTGTCTGGCAGCCTCAACAAACTCACCAAAATTCTCTCTATTCCTCCTACTAGTAGCAGAAACTGTATGCCGAATCTCTGGCCTTAGCCCTTCCTGAAACCTTCTGCATCTCTCTATGTTATCAGGAACAAGCTGTGGACAGAAATTTGCCAAACGTGTGAAAAGCGCTTCATACTCTGTAACTGTCATGTTCCCCTGCTTGATATTCTGTAACTGCCTGATTTTCTCATTAAGGAAAGTGGGTGGATAGAATTTGAGATGAAACTCCTCAGAGAAATCCTGCCAGGAAAGCTCTGTACCTCTCCTCTTTTCTTCCACACCACGCCACCACAACTCTGCATCGCCTGTCAAAAGGTAGACTGCATGATTAATCTTCTTCTCTTCTGAAAGCTCCATCAGACGAAAGACCTTCTCTATCTGTCTAAACCATTCATCAGCTTCGGCGGGATCTGTAGTGCCACTAAACTCTGTGCCACCAAGCTTCTTCACAAGCTCATAAGATCGCATCAGATCTTTACTGCTGGTAGAAGAAGAACCTCGCCTATCAGCCTTGTACTTTTCTTTGGTTTCCAGAAACATCCTATACATCCGGGATGCTTCATCCACGTGGTCACCACCACCTGGACCCAAGTACAAAGGATCAGGGCCAACATGGCTCTCGGCCTGATCATCACGATCAAAGCCTCTTCCTGCCATCTGCAATGATATAACAGAATATTTCCTGTTAGAAAACTACAGATAGAAGAAAGACACCTAAACCTTAATCCTATTGGTCTCTTATCGTCCCCTGACCTGGACTCTGAGTAACTAAGTACTTAAACCTAAGCTCTGATACCAAGAGTTGTCGCACCCCAATTTCACTTTAGCCACAAACCACGAAATTAGGGCACGACAGGTGGGATTAACACATAACCAACCATTCATCACTTTTTAAAACAATTCAAGGCATTTAAAATGATAACCAAGTTTAAACTGTAAACAGAAAACTGAGCAAACTGTAGGAACTTTTCTTATCTAACTGATTAAAGATACAAGCAAGGTCTACAGCATAATACATTGATTAACATAAAGAAAGCATAACATTAATTTACATCTCTGTACACATTCTCTCTCTATCTCACACCTTGTCCCGAGGATCGAGGGGAATGGACTAAGAGACCTCTAACTAGACTAACTACAAACCTTCTATCGACTAAGCGTTAGGATGAAATGATCCTTCTGATTCCTGATGCTGATGCTGACCTGAAAATGTTTTGAGTAGAGGTATGAGCCTACTCGCTCAGTGAATAACATTTCACTTAGCTAATAATAAATAACTCATCAGGTTTATTAACTGAAAATAAATAGATATACAGTTCAAGCAGAGCAGTTCTAATGATATAGCAGTTGTACAGATAATAATCACATTTCTATGCTTCATCAGGTATCTCAGTTAAATAGACCAAATTATAAATTTACTGTGATCCTAAATGATTACATATTTACATTATTATGCCCCAAACATATGCAGTGCACTCTGCATATGAAGATCAGTAGCGAACTACGATCTCACCGTACAAGACTTAGCGACACACCCGGGAAATGCTAAGTCTGACTTCTCGTCCTGGTCTGCACAGGACTCTCAGGCTCACAAGGCCTCACTGCACTAACTCTGAGTGCTCTGGACTCCTCCGCAACCTGTAGTGCACAGTGGAGGGTCCCTAAGTCTCCGATGCCTGGGCGTATCCCCAGAACTGACCGGGACTTCTCCGATGCCTGGGCGTATCCCCAGGACTGACCGGAACGTTCTCTTGAATCTCCGATGCCTGGGCGTATCCCCAGGACTGACCGGAATCCTACCACTCAGACTACGTGTCACCGAGACAATCGGTATTTGTTGGACACGAGTCTCCGATGCCTGGGCGTATCCCCAGGACTGACCGTTTCACCCCAAAGGTACAGACCGCGCAATGGGGTTCTACGGTGTTGGGGCACCTAAGTCTATTAACTGTTTAACAGATATACAATTAAACAAGATTATTTCATATCAACTGTAAGACATAGAATTTCCTCTTTTTCATCATTTACATCACGCAATTCAAGTTCCACTGAACTTATCATACTGAAGTACATGCAACTCTGTTCAGGAATCACATTAACTGATACTGAAGCAAATAAGTATTTAAAATGAGTTAAATAATGATTTCTAAATGAACTGCCACTCACCCACTTTGGTGTGTTCGTATACACCGAAAAACGTCCACAAACACGCCTAATTCTGCCCTTTACAGCAACGTGCACGCCGTGCACTTAGACTGCACGCCGTGCACCTTCAGTGCACTTCTGATCTGCTTTTCTGCACCTTTGCACGCCGTGCAAACTGACCTGCACGCCGTGCAAACTGATTTGCACGCCGTGCACCTGGGCTGAAACTCGTTCCGCTGCCTGTAACTTTGCACGCCGTGCAAACTGACTTTGCACGCCGTGCACCTGCGCAGAAACGGAATTTCCCCTATATCAGCTATCTGCAATGTTGCACTCCGTGCAAAATGGATTTGCACGCCGTGCAACCTGCGCAGGGGCGGAAATTGCAGAATTAAAAGAGACGATTGGGGTCGATTCGGTGGACGATTCTTACCCGAATCACTCCTATAGCTTCAGATTGACCTAGCAAGCACTTGGCAAGAAGAAAGAACGGAGGGGGAAGCACCGTTCGCTCCCTAGACCATCTCCATGGTCGTCTTCTTCATGGCTGCAGGAGGAAGAAGAAGGTGAGGAAGAAGAAAGAAGGTGCGGTGGGTTGCTTTGGCTGGAGAAGATGGGGAATCGAAGAAAAACGGTGGAGAACGGCTAGATCGCCCAGCCTTCCCTCTCTAACTCGCTCTCTCTCCCTCTCTCTCTCCCTGTTTCTGTCCAGCGGCAACGAAGGGAATGAACGCTCGTTCATTCCTTAGTCGGCTAAGGAAGAGGTAAAGGAAAACCAAGGGAAAGGATAAGGCAGGGCGCCCAGGGGGCCGAAAATAATTTACCCAAAAACTTTCCAAAATTACACATAGGTCCCTGCACACTAAAAAGCTCATATCTTTTTACTCGTAGGTCGGTTTCGCATGATTTCTTCGGCAACGGATTAAGCACAAACTTGTCCTCAACCTCAGGACAAGAAAACAAGCTAATGATACATTAATACTAGCTCAAAACTCAAAACACTATTAACAAAAGCAAGTACTCATCTTAACGTACCTAGTTCAATTATGCACTAACCAAGGTACTTACTTACAAAACGAAACGCGGGTCGTAACAGTGGGTGTCCTACAAGTTGCACTCTTTTAAAGAATGACGAATTTCATTCCACTTTGATGGGAAAATTCACATATAACTTGTAGACAAAATTTTTTTTGGAGGTAGGATTGAATTGAATCATCCATTGTTTTCCTATTTATAACAATCAAACCAGAGACTAAGTATGTACTCTAATAAAAATGTGAATTTTATAGTACTAATTTGTTATAAAAGTTTGCCAAATTGAGTGGGCTCCACACCTTATATTTATTTTAAGAACAAGACTATTGTTTTTGGCACCTATGTGATCCATTCATGTAGGTACTATCGAAGTCAGGATCACCATCAAGGAATTTATTTGAGTCCTTCAAAATCCATTGATTTTTATCTATGAATACAATAGAAAGATTGGTCATTCAATCTCCATGTACAATTCTACATCTAAGAGAAACATCAAACTTCCACAAAACTTTGATCATCATCACATACTATAAACATGGATATATGAGGACACTAAAACAGTCGTAACTCCTACTGGTTATGGGATAATTTAGGGATTTTGTCTCTTTTTCAACATGAAGCTCACCTAATACAATCATAGATTAAGGATTTAATGAATCAAACTACATCTTTTTGATGTAAAATGTTTAGTGGAACCCCTCACTTAGTGCGCATGACATGAACCTAGTGGAAATTTTAAATTTAAACCACAAACAACAAGTAAATTGGAAGATTATATGATTTACACAAAACGTCATATGTCCATAAAATGGATATAATATCAAACAAATGTCAACCTATTTCATAAAATATGATGAACATCTATACAAGTTACCTCAATAATTTTTTCGATTGATGTTTTGATGATCCTCATGATACATATGGTGACCTCCATAAGATTTCAACCATGATCATTTAAACCTTCCCCTGAGTGGCTCAAATACATATGGACACATGTCAAAATCATTGACATGCAAAAATACACATAGAGGGATCATGGAACCCAATTTGAATTTTTTTCCAACAATAATAAGAAAATTTCTATGTCAATGATTTTGACTTAAAACAAACAAAAATAAGTAGGAATCAATGAAAACCATTTCTATAAATGGAAAGAGTAAAACATTTGATGGATTAGTATACATACTCATCATAAGTACAACAGGATAAAAAATAAACAAACCTATAAACTTCAAAAATTTATTAATTAGGAAGGAGGACATCTTCTTCATTAAGCCTCTTTTCTTTTTTATTTATGAAGAAGAACTGGCCTGGGTCAAAGGAGAAAGAGTAAAACATCTGATGGATTTATTATACATACTCATCATAAGTACAACACACTAAAAAATAAACAAACTTATAAACTTCAAAACTTATTAATTAGGAAGGAGGACATCTTCTTCATTAAGCATCTTTTCTTTTTCCGTTATGAAGAACTGGCCTTGGTCAAAGGAGAATACACATGATTGACTGTGGTACTAGGACACTATTGTTGTCATTGTCTTCAGTATCATCCTTGTGGGAACTTGGCATCAGTGACAGTCATAGTGGCTCCTTATACCATGCACCATCAAAGTACATAGTACCATCATGCTAGAAGGACCCTATAATAAAATAGATGGGCATGGCATTTAGTCAATCCTCTTGGGAAGAATCAAAATAGCTCATTCTAAATATGCCATACTAAGGAAGAGGTGCATATAAATAATTTGAAGTCGCAATGTAGTGGCTCCCATCTTAAGATCCAAACTAGGATGTGGGGTATGCATACTCATCATGATTCAATTCAATCTTTACCATATTCTAAACTGATGAATGACTTTCCTCTGACACATCTCTATATAAGAACTGATAAGTGGAGGCTATGTAAATCCCCTAATGTTCTATGACATATGCAAGAACCTTTAATGACTCCTCATCCTGCTCTTCAAATTGGGAATCAAACCTCTATAAACATGAATATATATAAACATATTAACAAGGAATAATATAAAAATAAAATACTCACTAGGTCTGGCACGTGAAAGAAGCCCAAAATAGCTATATAGGCCTACCATCTCTCCCCTACAATTGCATAGCACTAGGGTATGACAGACCATACTAAAATAACTCTATGACATGTTCATTCACCGAAACCTTTACTGGAAGATACCACCATCCCAACAAATATAGATCCATTATTTCACCCAAGTAGATGAAAATTCCATGGTCAAAGACAAAGGAGTACCAACACAGATCCTATGTGTTGACATACAATACCTGCTTTTCATGTGCATCACACTATCCTACAAGGAACTTATTGAAGAGGGCAAATCATAATTATGATTCAAAAAAGATTTGCATTCCAAGTTTATAAGTCAACCAATAAAAATATCACATTGATATCTTATGAGTTAGGCTCTTACATCATGAAAAATCCAGCACAATAGAAGGTAATAGTGCCTATAGTTTCTCAACTTGAATAGTTGGTACAAACTTGATAGCTAAGAACCAAGAACATTAAAAACCCACATCGGAGGCCTTCCACATGTAAAATGTGCATACATCCATTTATGTAGGGTTTTATGGATGATACGAATCACAATAGAAGAAATGAATGAAACTTATTCCATGAGCCCACAAGAAAATTTGACCATCAATGATAAAGAGGGGTAGAAAGTATACCTTTCCTCAAAGTAGATCCGACTACCTTACTAGCACAATTATGTGGAGTGCTTATGCTGGTGCATCAACATGGTTGATAGTGTCTTCCTAATGCGTCACTAGATACAATGTATACTTGGTGGTTGACAACTTCCTCCTAATGCAGTTGCTTGGCATATGCCTCTACACTATTCACACACACAATGTGTAAATTTTTGTCATGCTACTTGAGATGATGAGAAGAAGCACTCTCTCTTGGAAAAGTGCTATATTTTCTCTCTCTCCTTATGTCTATCCCTTGTGGGAAATTTTGGATAGGTTTTCTCACATGTCAAAACATGTATCTTGACCCCCGATCATCATGCCTCTTTATATATGGAAGGCAACATACATGGATTTTAAATAAGAAACTAAGATATGAAAACCCACTAGATTTACATGGCTGCTCAAAGGCTTGGTAGTTTATTATCTCTCTAGTTTAGTAATCAGTTGGAAAGGAAAGAATTTTTTTGGAAACAATATCATTTATCACTAGATCCAATCAATCACACTAGTTGAGTGATTATTATAAAGTCGATCAGATGGTGAATTCATTCTTGAGTTGAACTAACCTTGATGTTGATCACTTCATTTACTCAACACATAAGTAGAGTGTCTAGCATCCGGTCAATTAGCTAGATAGTATAGCTGATCAACTAGGTTTCTAGATAGTCTATCATTATTCTCATTATCTACTTAAATAATTCATTAACCAATTTAACTTGTTTGATGAGGATACTCCTCTGCCATGTGCATCTTATGAATGTGACCATATAGGTTGCATATTATAGTAGTAGTTATGCATGTAATAATACTACAACTTCACATGCAATTAGTAGTATCTAGAACCACATCATTGCTACACAAGTAACTAGATAAGTTGAAGAACAACTTCAACATGTGTGACAAGTGTTAGTGTGACCGTATAATTCCTTTGTCTTTGAAATCCATATTGAATCTTAGTCATAGAATCGTCATCCTCTAAATGTTCAATCTAGGTTTCTTGATACGAAGTAGACTATTAAGATACACATGAGATCAATACCACATATTGATTCACATGAGAATGGCTATAATTTAACAGTCTGACTTATCAAGTGACCATGATATCACTCATGGAGGAGGGAAAAAACAATCTACATCACTCATAATTACCCTTATATGTCACAGGGCATCCAATCACTACTTGTATATAAATCCTTATACAAGGTCATGTTGAGTAGTGTCAAGGTACAACAAGTGACACATGATCATTGTAGTGACGTGATGTGTAAGGACCACAATCACCATTATCACATTGAGATATGATTCTGAATGCCATTCCATATATGTATGTATAATTCTCAAAGTGGGTATGTTTGGTACACTTGTTCACTAACAAGCACCTATGTTTTTAACTTGATATCAAATATCATGACCTATGAAATGTAGTCATCATTCTACACACATACTAGTCTTAATGTATTATAGTGATAATAATTTCTAAAATAATGTCTAAGTAGGGACTTAGATAAGAATGAATGACTTATCATAAACATAATTTCATGTTCAAGTCCTCAAACTAAAATCACATGCCATTGAGTCATACATTATTATGACACTACCATGTTTAAATATTATCTAATGTGAAGAAAAAAATAAAATTTTCAATGATACATTTTCAAATTAAGTACAAAGTATCCCATTAGAATCATCATTTTACTCTCCTTCATGACATTTAAATGAACAATTACTACAATCAGAGAACAAAATTCAACAAATTCATACAATAAAGATAGTCATGATGCTACAAGTTTCACACTGAAAGTAAAAGTGCTCCAATTGATTTTATACAACATAATCAATTCCAACAATGTATCTGACAAAGTATCATAAAAATTGTGTAGAAGAAAGCTGTATGCAACACCATCTTTTTTGTTGGTGGGAATATAGTCCTGCCCACCTAGTGGAAAATTCATCTTACAATGCCCGACTTCTCATTGAGGTGGCAAAAAAAAACACTTGAGAGCTGAATGAAAAGTCTTCTTACACTGATTGGCAAGACCAGACTAGATCTCTCAATCATATATAGTAGCTTATATCTTCCCAGAAGAAAAAATGATACCCTCAAGTGGTCTTCTAGCCGGAGGTACATGTGATTTGTTCTTTTGCTAGTGGAACCATACTAAGAGCATGAACCATAGACTCAAGACTCCCATTGTGCAACATCAACACTATTGTGCGTACACAACACAACATGTCAATACTACACTATTGTTTAGAGTATGGATCATATAACCAAATTTAAAATGAAATGTGTTCATATTGGGATGAAAACACTCTATAATAGCTTCCATCACCCTGTAGTTTCCAATCTATAAAGAAACTCTGACCATCTACCCAAAAGATAAGGAAATGTAGAAGGTCATGATCAAGCTATTCATCTCCCCAATGTGTGCACATTCATTTTTTTCTCATGAAAGAGCACTGAGTAGAAAACACCCTGAAAATATATGGATGATCAGATCAATGTAACCAATACGAAAAATGTTCTAGCAACATGAACAGTACCTAGGTGGCCTTGTGTTTGTTGTCTGTGGGAGGATGCCCATGTTTTAGCTTCAAGATTCTAAGGTTAGAAGAAATTTTGTGAGGGAGCATTGATTTCTCATTTAATGGTGAAATAGATTTACATATTGTATTCTTGATTATTTAATTTTTTTAATACTTTGTAGTTGTTTGCAACTAATTCCTGAAGGTTCCATTGAGAAATGTCTCTATTTAGGATTTTTCTATTCCATTATTGAGCATTCTATAAAAGTTCAATCAACATGTTAGTTTTGGTCAGTAATAGATGTTGCTTTTTCTATTTTTTGTATATGGAGCATGGTTGTAGCTCATTCTTGCATGTAAAGAAGCTTTCTATTTTACAATTTTCTCGGAAAAAGGAGTCATTGGATGTGGGCCCATTGGCTGTGTTGAGGGTGCTCAAGGGTATATTGTATCATAATACTAATCATTTATAGTATGCCCAGAGAGACAATCATATGGTGATTGCAATAGCATAACATGTAAATGATTTGATTATTAACAAAGACAAGATTCCGACTTATTTTGTATATTCAACTATGAGATAATGAATAAACATTATAAATGTCTAGAGAATTATATTACTCAATGACATATGTATTCAAGTTACTATGGTTGTGGATGAGTCCATACAGATGTTAAGAGTACACATACATATTCTCATTATGTCCCTGATCGGTTATCATTGTGGAAGGTTGATAGAAACAACAACACATAAGATCAGAGTGTGAGTTGGTTAATGACTAAATCTCATTAGTCATAAAATGGCAATATCAAGCCAAGCACACAGATACATGTTAGAGAACGGTGTATCAGACAGAACCACTATGAGAGTAACACATGGAAGCCATCATAATGGAAGTCATAGTCATCTCTCACAGTGATGGTGGTGTTTGTTGTTCTTTGAACTAAAATCACCACACTCATCACATGTCGTTGGGTACAATTTGACATCATCAAATGCAATCCTAAAACATGGGTTGTTATAACAGTGATGATTGGGTGATTTTGACACATGGGGATTGACTCTGAGTGATATAGATGAGATTTGTCCCTCCTACAAGAGTATGATCTCTAAGGCCTCTTGAATAGCGAGAATGAGAAAAGTATGGCCATACACATGTGAGTCAATATGTAATATTGAGCTTACATATATCTCATGCAGTCTACTCTAGTTCAAGGGACAAGACTGAATAATAATGAGGATGATTGCTCCATGCCTCTAGTTCAATCTGGATATCAGTGACAAAGTAACTATACAAACACTTTAACACCATAGAAAGTTTGTAGGTTAAAGTTTCTCCCCAACTTTTCATTCACCTGGGTAGCAATGGTGTGTGACTAGGCACCACACTTTGCTTGTGATGTTATAAGTTGTTATGGACATTCACTACTAATGTGATAGGAGACATATAGGGTTACACAAATAGGAACTCATCCAGAAGAGGAGTTAATTCTTGAATGACAATTGGATTGATTGCTAAAGTGATTAGGTACTCAATTTACACAACATATCAACAGATTGTCTTACGGAACTGCCAAACGACCATATCATTGGGTGAGATGGCCGTTTAGGTAGCCAAATGGGCATTTCAAGTGTTGAGATGGCCGTTTAGGTTGTCATCCAGATCATAAATCAAGTTGTCTTAGTTCTTCCCTATGAAATGATAGATTGAAGCTTTTGAACCAATCAACTTGACTCAGACTCACCAGACAACCGTCTGGGTGAGTGAAACAGATGTTTGGATGAGTGAGACAGGCTTATCATTGGTGTGAGAGGGCCTAATTGGGATGAGTGAAGGTTCTAGAGATTTTTAGAACTTGTTTCGATTGCAAATACTTGGGGTGCAAGTAAATTAATGTGCAACATTAATTAGAAAATGATTTTCCAATTCATATCTGACTGGGAAAGCACAAAATGACTGTCTCACATTCTAGACGACCATCTCACATGTGAGATGGCCATCTTGGTTTATGAGATGACCATTTTGACTGACACAAGTTGTGAAAATTCCAGAATTGTTGTGAAAATTTAAGATCTTCCGGTCCTATCTACTCCCGCTTTAGTCCTGTATTGGATGGGGACTAGGAACCCTGACCCTAACCCCTCCTATATATAGAGGGGTACTGGGGGCTTCCCAGAGGATAGCTACTACACATACAATTGAGAATCAGTTGCTCTAATAATTATTGTCCTCTCTGGTTGTGGTAACCACGAGAGCCCAAGTAAGTCCTACCCGACTAGGGTGGGATAGCCAAGGGAGAGAAACAAATAAGGATCATTATTGTGGGAGAGCGTACT
>OY856409.1:1666559710-1666592210 GCA_963693085.1 Alisma plantago-aquatica | reverse complement strand
ATGGTGCGCCGTATGTCTCGTGTAAGTGTGATGGTAGATATGTAGATTTATACAAAGCATGGTGCGTATCTATCATATTGGATATTGGGTCAGACTTAACTAGTGACTTAGAGAGCCCAAGACCAGAGGCATGCAGATGATTATGACAAGGAGTTGCACATATCATCTATCCAAGAGTTTCATTTGATGCAATTGGCATGATGGCCCACCTAAATAGTCAGGTTATGGGCGATCACAAAAGCCGACTCATGACTTGATGAAATATGGATCTTGGCTCACTCGAATATTGTACGCTGTAATACTACTAATTGATATTGAGGGCTATAAATTTGAATTAAATAGTGGGAGCGGTAAGTAATTAAATACCTAATTAATATCTTCAAATTTATCAAATCAAACCAACTAAAAATGTTTTAAAAAGTTGCAATATTATTTTGTAGAATCAAATGTCAAATACAAACACATTCAAATTGCGATCGGTCCTTGAAAAAGGAAAAAATGGGATAAAGTCCTACAATTTGTTAAGGACTTTGAGAAATGTTCTCATTAATGAGTGAAATCTCTATGTCCTTAATACACCAATGCCAGAGGAACCTGCTCCAAATGCGTCTAAGGATAAATGAGTGCTTATTGGTAGTATGCCAATGATGCCATAGACATTTAAATACCTAATGCTATGTTGTATGAACTATGAGTTGCATGAACAACATGAATACATGGACATTCTTGAGATGGTAACACATCTTAAGAATCATGTAAAGCAAACACAATATAATTTGAGTGCAAACTGACAAAGGGAGTTCCAGTAGAAGTGTTATGAAGTGAGTCCTAAGGAAAAAGCAAGGCTAAGAAGTGTTTTGAAGTTAAGATGAAACCCAAGTCTTCTGCACTCAATTTATGGAAAAAGGGTAAGTGTAAAAGGAATTTATCTTTTTCACTTAAAGGATAAAAAAATAAAGTTCCACCATGTCACTTGTCTGGACATTGGAAAGGAATTATCCTTTTCATAGAGGATCATAGGAAGAAGATAGAGATAGAGATCTCTACTTCAAGACCTGAGGAGAAGTAAGCTAGAACTGTGCGGAGCAAGGGTTGCTGCCTTTACAGTTGGGAATCATCATTCATGGACACATAATAGCATAATAGAATTACTGAATTTCTACTATGCATTTTCCATTACTGAAAACATTAAATGTCTTGTATGACAAGAACGTTGTGATTCATTTTAAAAGATATGATCTTTTATGGAAATGCCCTATGTCTCATAAACTATACTTGATAGTTGTAAAGACAAATGTGTGTGACACATATATTGAATGACTTGATAACTCAAACAATGAATGCCTATAGCACTGTCATATAGAGCGCATAAAAGAGAAATGTATTTATAGAATCCATACGATGGTTACCTAAACTCTTTTGGTTATGGAACCAATAGAGACATGAGTTTTTATTTGTTGTGCAATATGACAAGAGCATCTTCACTAGATGTACTGGAAGATCAACTCTTCCATTAGGACTAGTACATACTGATGTACATAGACCTTTCAGAATGAATGTTAAAGGTAGTTACAAGTAACTCATTATATTTATTGATGTGATAAGTAGACATTGAAATACAAGTATGAATCTCTTGAAGTGTTCAAGGAGATTATGAATGAAGTACATTACCCATTTGGTAAAGTAGTAAGATATAGTGATGTGATCAATATTGAAATATTGAACCAAGAGTTTGAGAACCTTCTGGAGAGATAGTGATAGTTTATGACATTGAACTCCACCTGAAAAATACTGATGTGTCAGAAAGAAGGTATCACACCCTGTTAAGTCATGGTGAGATTATAAAAAAAATCTAGCTGGTGTTACAATTTCTTTTGGGCACATGCTTAAACACTAAACAATGTACCATCTAAATTGGCTCAAAAGACACCATATGAGATATGGCATGAAAAGTGTCTAGATGTGTTTTTTATAGTGATTAGGATTGAATGCTTATATAAGAAAATAATTTCTTAAAAGATCTTTATGTATAAATCACATGAATGTTATCTTGTTGAATACTACTTATATTCCAACTGGACAACAAAGTGTTTGTTGCTAGGATGGCTGAATTCCTAAATGAAAATTAGTTTCAAAGGAATTAGTGTGGAGTAAAAGTAGAACTCAAAATATTTGAGACAAACAACAAAACATAGAACCTAAAGAGGTACAAAAGGAACAAGGAGAATCACAAGTTGTTGTGGAATCTCAAGTTCCTTATACAAACACAAACTTCATAGTTCTAGTAGAGCACACCTTCAATTTGAAAGATTATGATATCTTATAACTGACAAGTCATTAAGTTGATCATAAAGATGAGTCAACAACCTACCTAGAATATGTTGATGGACCAAAATGTGAGAAATGACTTGAGGCCATAAGATCAATGATGGACTCCATGTAAACCAACAAGGTATGACCTTAGTGGATCCACCTAAAGGGGTAAAACCCATAGGGTGGATTTGGGTCTTTGAAAGGAGACCAACATGGAAGGGTAGATTGGTGGCAAAGAGCTTCAAACAAGTTCAAAGTGTTGAACATGATGAAATCTTTCACCAGTAGCCATGGTTTAATTCATCAGGATCATGCTTGTTGTTGCAACTTAATATGACTAAGAGATTTGACATATATATGTTAAAATCACATTCCTTAATTGAAATAATTAAGAGGATGTTTATGTGACACATCCTAATGGTTTTATAGACCCATTAATGCAAATAAAGTCCATAAGTTACAAAAGTCAAGTGGTGGATTGAAGCAAGCATCTTAGACTTGGAATCTTCTATTTGACAAGATAATCAAAGAGTTTGACTTGAGTGAGAAGGAAGATGGAATTTGTGATTAAAAAATATTTAGTGGGAGCATATTTATATTCCACGTAATGATGGGGAATAACATCCTTATCCTACTGATGATGAAACCTGGCTAGGAAAGTACCTTATATATGAAGGGTTTAGGCAAAGCATCCTATAAGATAGGGATCGAGGTCTATAGAGATAGATCTAGAAAGCTTATTGACCTAAGTAATAACACATACACTGGTAAGATCTTGAAGGGTTCAATATACAAGACTCAATGAGAGAAAACATGTCCATGATCCATGGAGTTAATCTCTCAAGGGCCTAGTATCCCAATTTTTATGAAGAATATGAGCACATGGATAGATCTTGAATGCAATGTTATGTAATTATCGTGTTATCTCATATGTACTGGACATGATGAGAGGATATATCATGATCTCATATGTATTGTACATGACGAGAGGATATTCAATCATCTCATATGTATTTGACATGATGAGAAGACATATATATACCTACCTAGAAATCTCATATGTATTGGACCTGATGAGAGGGTACATGTCAGATGCTAATGAAAGTCACCACACTACCATATAGAACATCCTTAAGTGCTTGTGAAGCAGTAATAGGATCAATTACTTGGTTATAGTAATAAGGAAGAGTTGGATGTAAGGAGTTACATTGATGCAAGCTTTCGAACTAACAAAATGATTGCAATAGTGTTTGACATTGAACAAGAACTGTAAGAAAGAAAGGGTTCTCAGCTAATGATAGTTGTTCTAATCTATAAAAGAAGCTGAATATCTCTGTGTTATAAAAAAAATAGAGGATATTGTATGGATCAAGAAGTTCATATGGGTGAACTTGTGTGAGGTTCCAAACCATTGATGACACAGTAGAAATACTGATAAAAACAATGGAGCTACTAGTTAGGTTGGGAATCTCGGATAGAATACTACGACACTTCCATCTTATATGAGTGGTTGTATAATGAAGAGGTGTGAAAATTGCAAAATAGTGACTTAAAGCAAATGTTGCTAAACCCACTATAAAAGTACTTGCGCAGAAGAAGCATGATGGTCATGTTTGTCACTTAGGATGAGATTTGTGGGTGATTGGTTCTAAGTGCAAGTGGAAGTCTGTTGGTATGTATGCCTAGAGAGCCAATCATAAGATGATTGCGATGACATAACATGTAAATGATTTGATTATTAACAAAGGCAAGCTTCCAATTTATTTTTTATATTCCGTTATACGATAATGAATAATCATTATAAATGTCTAAAGAATTATATTACTCAATGACACATGTATTCAAGTTACTATCCTTGTGGATGAGATCATACGAATGTTAAGAGTATGCATACATATTCTCATTATGTCCCTGATCGGTTGTTATTGTGGAAGGTTGATAGACAACAATAAAAAATACGATCAGGGTGTGAGTTGGTTGATGACTAAATCACATTAGTCATGATATGACAATATCAAACCAAGCACACATATACATGTTAGAAAATAATGTATTGGACAACCCCATCGTGAGAATGACACATGGAATCCATCATCATAGAAGTCATAGTCAGCTCTCACAGTGATGGTGGTGTTTGTGGTTCTTAGACCTGAAATCACCACACTCATCACATGTCATTGGGTACACTTAGACACCATCAAACACAATCCTAAAACATGGGTTGTTATAACAGTGATGATTGGGTGACTTTGACACATGGGGATTGACTGTGAGTGATAGACATGGGATTTGTCCCTCCTATAGTAGTATGATATCCAAGGCCTCTTGATTAGCACGATTGAGAAAAGTATGGCCATACATATGTGAGTCAATATGTGATATTGAGATTACACATATCTCATGTAGTCTACTCTAGTTCAAGGGACACGATTGAATAATAATGAGGATGACTGGTCCATGCCTCTAGTTAAATCTGGATATTAGTGACAAAGTAACTATACAAACACTGTAACACCACAGAAAGATTGTAGGTTGAAGTTGCTCCCCAACTTTCCATTCACTTGGGTAGTAATGATGTGTGACTAGGCACCACTCTTTGCTTGTGATGTTATAAGTTGTTATGGACATTCACTGCCAAAATGATATGGGACCTATAGGGTCAGTCAAATAGGAACTCATCTGGAAGAGGAGTTGATTCTTGAATGACAATTGATTTGATTCAACATATCAATAGATTGGCTGATTGAAATTCCAAATGACCATCTCACTGGGTGAGACAACCGTTTGGGAAGCTAGATAGGTGTGCCAAGTGTTGAGACGACCGTTTGGGTTGTCAGATAGATTAAAAATTGAAATGACTTAGTTCTGTACTATGAACCGATCAGTTTAATCTTTTGAACTGATCGACTTGACTCAAACTCATCAGGTGACCATCTGGGTGAGTGAGACGGCATCTCACTGGTGTGAGATAGTGTGGTTGGGACAAATGAAGGTTCTGGAGTTTTCCTAAACTCGTTTCAATTGTAAATATGTGGGGTGTAAGTAAATTAATGTGTGACATTAGTTAGGAAACAATGTGCCAATTCATATATGACTGGAAAAGTGTGAAACAACTATCTCGCATACCAGATGATTGTCTCTCTTAGAAAAATGACCATCTCACATCCCAGATGATCGTTTCGATTTATGAGATGACCGTTTCGATTGACGCTGGTTGTGAAACTTCCAGAATTGTTGTGAAAATTCAAGACCTTCCGGTCCTTTCCACTCCCACTTTAGTCCTGCATTGGATGGGGACTGGGAACCCTGACCCTAACCCCTCCTATATATGGAGGGGTATTGAGGGCTTCCCAGAGTACAACAACTACACAAACAATTGTGAATCAGTTACTCTGACAATTGTTGTCCTCTCTGGTTGTGGTAACCACGAGAGCCCATGGAAGTCCTACCTGACTAGGGAGGGATAGCCAAGGGAGAGAAACAACTAAGGATCATTGTTGTGGGAGACCATGTTGGTGACTAGTACACCAATGGGAGGGACAACTCCTTCCTGTCCATTCTAGTAGGACGACATGAGTTCTAGTTGGTATGAGTGGACTACTATAGAGGAAGGAGTCCTTTGGCTACTGCTAGGAGGGCAACATCAACTCACAATGCGTGGGAAGATCAGAAGAGTTGCTGCAGCAGTTGTCAGAGTCTGGTATCCATGGAGGAGCAGTCAGGCGAGTCTGAATCCAAATAGGAGCTGCATAGACACCGTCCAAGACAAAGTGCATATCTATATTGATAAGAATTGTCGCTGGACTTTCTCTAGGACCAGGTATATCTTTGTGAAACCATCTTTATCATTGTATAGTTATTGATGCGATCTAATGGTCAATGAGAAATATGTCAGTAAAATTTTAATATCCGCTGCCTACCTGATGCCATATTTTCTTACAGAACATACAAAACTAACTTTGATTGTAGGAGTGAGTAGGTTTGGACCTTTGTATGAGTGCATCCCTTTGTCTGAGTTGAGGTATTATTGTGACAATGCGTCACATTAAAGGATGTTCTCTAGTTCACCCGAATGTCATATGGAAATGGTTCCATGCTACTCATTGTTCTACCATTTATATACCTTCCATAGGTAGGCACGTTCTTTCGACATACCTCATTTTTCTTTAGCAGGAGATGAAAGCATGCCTCACATCCAAACCCTAGAGATTCTCAGATGGTCATACATGAACCATGCACTCGACCAGATCCAACAATCCATATGGACAAGAAGGTTGGGCATCCATCCATAATGCGCCCACATTATCAATGCATGATTTTAAAAGCACATTAGCATATTCAACTCCAGTGTAAGACCTCCAAGGAGGCGCAATATGTCCTCTACAACCCCAATACATTAGACACTTACCCAATCACTAAGTCCAACCACTTCTGACATCATCATATATCAATTCAAGCCTTGTTGAGACAAGCAATTCAGCTCAAGCCTTGTTGAAACAAGCAATTCAAACACAACCTTGTTGCATTAAGTACTTGTTTTATGTCTTATTCCATTAAAGGGGTCTCTAGGCCTCTTCAAGGTAAGAAACTAGTGGTAACTGTGAACAACTTGTATGTGTCAGTGAGTCCAATCAGTATGAACTAAGGTAAAATCAAACTAGGACATCAAAATATGTTTAAATCACAACAATTAGATTTAAGCAATGGACACCATGCAAGATGGGCATGCTCGAGGAGTATACCCAAGCATTATCTGGGCTAATTTTATTAATCAATATAGAGATGATCATTAATTTCATTTAAATGCTAATCAACCTTCAATTTCTATAAAATAATCCCCAATGACCATTTAGAGAGTTTCACAACACTAACACTTCATAGGTTAGGACCCAAAAGTATTGGTAATTCATATCTGTGGCACTCTTGGTCCTCACTTTTGGCTAGAAATGAATGAGGGCAAACTCCTTTTATTTCCAAGTTCTTCCAACAAGGTAGAAGCGGTCCTACAACAATGCAGATTGATGCTCTCCTTATTTTTCAAATCCAAAGTGGTGTGACAATATGAACACCTAGGTTGATGGAATCATACAAAAAGTTCATGTTTTAATTTATTCATTTTCTATCTATTCCTGAACAAATGATTTACCTAAGCCATGCTTTTCCTTATTTTCCTCGACAAATTTTTGTGTGTCCTCTTAGACAGACAATGCTAATTTTGAGCATGTGGGGGTGCCTAATACCTTCCCCATACGTAATCTAGTTCCTTATAGGGATCATGCCATATATCTATCATTCTTCTACTGATATCGTATACTTTACAATAAACATGTGTGTTTTTCTGCATAAATATGGTGGAGACTCAACTTGTCAATATCTTTTTTTGCACTGTGTGTATCCATGATGGGATCGCCTACCAATGCTTTTGGTAATGAATGAATGAAGTTTCTACAAAAGGTTATTCTTTCTTCATAATGCTTTATTCCTAGTTGAATATATTGTCTAAACATATTTGATACATAATGTTCCACATGAGCAACAATTGTTATAAGAATATTTCCCATACAAGATAAGAAAAGTGCTACATGTGAATAGAAATTGTGTTTATAAATCTGGCATTATATTATATCCCGACACCCATTTATCACTAATTAGATGTTAAACTACTACAGAACACGCCTTTGGCATCGGTTGTTTAACCCCTTTTAGTGACGGTTTTCAAGCGACGCCTATGTGGGCGCCGCTAAAGGTCGAACTCTTCAGCGTCGGTTTTATAACCGACGCCTATATAACCTATAGGCATCGGGTATATATAGTTGGCCGATGCCTAAAGGGTTTGCGTCACAAAAAAGGTGCCATCTAGGACACTATCTGCGTTGGTTTGCACCTAAAACACCGACGCCATATTCCCAGACGCCACGACCGTGCTTCCCTGCACGACCGTGTTTATTACTATAGGCGTCAGTTTTATACGAATAAGAGACACCATTTCCACCATGGCCGTGCTTTCCTGCACGGTCGGGTTGTTTGTCATATTAGGCGGCGGTTTTTAACCAATAACCGACGCTGTAGGCCTTTGATGACAGTGTTCTATAAATAATCGACGCCTATGATTTAATTTTTTTTTCTTATCAGTTTGCAGGCCTGCTGTGGCTGGTCAGCAGAATGAGAACCTGCAGTTCAGTTTTCTAAACTGCAGGTTTACGACATCCATTGATATCAGCCTACAAATAGGCCACAAACCTGCAAAATCAACAAATATTTTTTCACACAAGTAGATACATTCAGAAATCAATTCAATTCTCACATTCACACATGTAGAAACATTCAAATACATGTAGAAACATTCATACATGTATAAATATTCATTCATTTACAAAATATCATTCAACATCGCTATCAACATCCCAATTATATCTTACAATCACCACTGCTTGTATGGCTCTTGTCCATTCTTCTCTTACTTCATTTAATACTTCCATCGTATATGGAACATGTACATTTTTTAAGCATTTATCTATAGTGTGGTCAGTTTTAAACACCTGCAAAGAGAATGGTGTATATATAAGTAATAATATGAAATTAAGATTGATATATTTCATACTAACTAATGAGAGTATATATAATACCTCATATATGGTATCAATGTCCAATGCGGCATGTTGGATAATCATCTGCATAAATTGCATCACATAGTATGCGAATGCCCAGCCATTGTCTTGTGTAGCGCACTATAAATTGAAACATACAAAATATTAAAAAATACAACTAAGCACAGTTCACATAAATAATATATACATTGGAGTCGGGAACTTACTTTTATGTTCTCCCAAATTA
The DNA here is from genome assembly GCA_963693085.1 of Alisma plantago-aquatica. Lineage (NCBI taxonomy): Eukaryota > Viridiplantae > Streptophyta > Magnoliopsida > Alismatales > Alismataceae > Alisma > Alisma plantago-aquatica. Next base: position 1,666,583,063 of record OY856409.1, on the reverse strand, counting down.
TTGGCTGATTCTTTCTCCTTGGGACCTTTCCTCCAGCATTTTTGAATGCATCTAAACCCCTACATGTTAATGTAACACAGTAAATTTCATAATTAAATAGTAATGTAATAACAGATGTTAACGGATATAAAAATGAAATATTTCTCACCAGAATAATGGCATTCTCATTACGTGTCCAATTTTAGTATTCAATGTACTCCCCACAGGATCTAGATAATAAATAGTGAACGTCCCGGGGAGAATAACTAGTAACTCCCAATGCCTACCGCTAGAGGTAAAAAAGTTAAAAATTAATAACTCAAAATCCACAATAAAAATGTAATTTTCTTAAGTCCAAATTATAAGTAAAGTAAACTTACTTGACATTGAATGGAGCTATTATTATCGTCTTCTTTTGCTGACCGAAAATTGTAAAAGCATCTATATAGTATTGTTGAACACTATCATGGTCTTTAGCTACCGTACTAATCAATGATGGAATAAAAAATCCCACATGATCAAATGCAAATTGTTTGCATTGATTTTTGACTAAGTAGCTGCAAAACATGTATTACGTATGCATTAATATATAATAAACCAGATCACCGGATCTTACACAAGGTATATGGATGTATAAATAAGATCTCACCTTATCCATGTCTCTATCATTGATGTATTCAGCCAATCATACATAAACAACTCAATAATATCTTGTATAAATAAAGATCTTTCGTATGATTGACATGCATAATCTACTTCTAAAGAAACAATTATAGGGCAATGTATATTATGTGCCCGTAGCCAACATGCCATTCCCCTACAAGCAGGACCTAACGGGTATTTTAGGTCAGTTGGAACCCAACTTGGTAATACAGGAAGTGGAGGTGGAGGCCTAGGTGCTCCGAGTGTCTTCTTTTTAACCTGTATATATAATTTCAGATTAGTTGACCTCATATATACACATTAACAATCTAAAGTAATGTAAATTTATCTTACAATTTCAGTAGTGTAGATGACATCTGCTTTGGGCCACAATATCACCCCGCCTTCTGCCTCAACAAGTGTATCAATATCCGAGTGGGGATATGGCAATGTAGCTTCCCTTCAATCGAGTAACACACGTATCGGGCTCACACGAACGTAGCCCTGTGGCATTGGAGTCCCGTGAAACATTACCCCAGGAAGGGACGGGTAAGCCTGAGCCTCTGCAACAACATAGTCTTGCATTCTTAAGCGGCATGGCTTCAATGCCTACAAATTTACGTAAAGAATATTATACAGACACACACACACACACACACACACACACACACATATATATATATATATATAATCTTGAAAATATATCATCTTGAAAAGACTAGCTACAATGTCATAAACAATACTTACATCAGACGTGTTAGGCGATGGGTCTACATGATTACTTTTAGTCTGTGCATCAGGAGAAGAGTGGGTCGCCATAGGCTGATTGGAAGCCTGAGATTCCTGCCACCGCAACAATTCTTCCTTGACATTCTCAGCAACTATATCATTGACCTTCTTAGCAACTATATCCTCAAATCTCTTATTCTCCTATACATGGATAAAAGAAACATTAGCTTCTTATTATTGAATTCCCTTTTGCAGTAACATTCTAATAAAAGAATAGGTTACCTCTTCTTGTGAAAGTCCCACTCTGGGTTTGTGCTGGGATGGCCCAAAGAATGCTTTGATGCCCACACCAGCGCCTGCACCCCTAACACGTCCAGGATGCTCTGGGTTACCCAGAGCAACTGTCAATTCATCCCTTGTGCCCTGAGGGATGAACGTGCCTTGTTTCCTCTGCTCGTGCACTTCCCGCTAATCACCATCAACAGAAATTGGTAAGTTAACACCACAAATAATCAATATTCAAACGATTGCTCTAAGAGTTGTATTTTACCATTTTCACAGCCGCCTCAGCAGTTACATGCTTCTTTATTTCACCCTTCTTGTTTTGCCTCCCAGCTATCCAAACATCATGGCGAGGCATGGGTGTGGCAGACTCTTGAGTAGCAGCAGACTCCTGAGTAGCAGCAAACTCCGCCTGTAGTCTTTGGCGAACGCTTGCATAGCCCGTTGGATTCATAGTGTGGTCATGCACATTCAGTGCACGCCTTACTTTTTGTGCCTCACTGAGGGGCTAGTTAGTATGCAAATTAATGATTTGGTTAGTAGTACTAAATGTTAATCTTGAATAGGTGAATACAACATATATTAATTAAATTGGGAGTGATGCCTAATACCTTGAATTCTTCATATTTTCTTGAAGCAACAAATGTGTCCCATTCTTCTTTATCCAAGAAGTTCCACTGTTCAAGGGCTGACTTCTTCTTCTTATCACCATCTTTTATGTATTCTCTGTTGAGATTTGTCCTATAGTTCCTTAGCATCTTTCCAGCACATTGCATCACGCTTTTATGATGCAACTTCTCATCCAATGCAAATAGATTCTGTAAAATAGAATTGCTATTAACTAGTATCTAAAAATAGAATTGCAAATAATAGAATTTGTAATCTACACAATAGAATTGCAAATAATAATAACTCACACATAAATCCTTCCATATCATGTCTTTCTTCGCCTAAGGAACTTAATGCCAATTATCATACTTAACACCACAATGGCTTCGAGTGACAACCCCAAGATAGTTTACAAAATTATTGCGGTTCACTCCAGTTGCATTTCCTCCATTATCAAACTCCACAACCAATTTGGATCCACTGCCACTTAGCGCTATTAACTTCTTCAATAGAGTGATGCCCCTTTTCTTGTTAAGTGTTTGGTGATGCACATCAAGCTCCTCCAGTGCTTCAGTGGGTACATGTGCATCATCAACCTAAAATTTGACAAAAATAAACACACTGAATTAGCCAAATATAGAAATATGGGATATATGACATAACTAGAAGATAATGAATTTTATAGAAATATAGGATATGTTTTTAGAACTTACATTGGTATCCTCACCATGCTCATCATGGACAGCATGCTCATCATGGACTTCATGCTCATCATGGACATCATACTCATCACGGTCAGCCATCTGAAAATGTCATTAAAAAGGCAAACATTTAGCATTTGTATTAACTAGAAGATAATGAAAAATCAAATCTAAAAATGATATTGATATTAAAAAAGAAAAAATTTAGCTTCAATAAAAAAATATAAACATGCATGCCTCTAAAATTGTGATCTTTTATCAATTAACAATCCTTCATTGTGATCTCCGCGCACATATAAGTCATCATTAGCTTCAATATTTTGTGGAGTTGGCAACCCAACTGAGAATGGACTGGAGTCATCATACTTATCATAGTACTCTTCTTCATCTATAGGATCTTCAATGAACTGTATTTTACCATGAAGAACAACCGACCATTTATCATTTGCAGGATCATCGATATAGAATATTTGTTTCGCCTATGATGCCAATATGAATGGTTCACCCTTCTCGCCAATCTTTTCAAAGTTCACTAAGTGAAACCCAATTCATCCACTATAAATCCTTTGGTGTTATCAACCCAATTACATTTAAAGAGCGGAATTCTGAAATCCATGTAGTCAAACTCCCATATGTCTTCAATGACACCGTAATATGAAATTTTAGCTTCACTTGGACTCTTATCCTTTGCACTTGCAAAATACATAGTCGACGCTTGAAGAGTGACCCCACTATTTTGGATGACACTCTTATCATCTTGGCACTTTGTGTAATATGTGAACCCATTAATGTCAAACCCTTCATAAGACATAACATTCAGTTTTGGTTTAAAGGCGAGGCATTTGATAGTTTCCATAATATCATTTGGTGTTCGAGATAGTTGATGTAAGACTTTATCTTCAAACCAGTTAGTAAAAGTCTTGTTATGCTCTCTAGCAAGCCACATTGAACTTGCTCGAGGATGTTGTCTCTTGATGAAATTGATATGTTCCTCGATATAAACACTCACTTCGTCCATGTTGTGTAAAATATACAAGTGACCTTGTTCCAACTGCTCATGGCTGATTACTTTCACCCGTGATCCCAAAATTCCTTTGCCCTCCTCAATATTCTTGTCATTAACAGGAGTGTTATTACCACTCAGAAAGTCATTGCAAATATCCACAACCTCTCTCGCCACATAACCTTCAATAATACTCCCTTCAGGCTGATAACGGTTTCGAACATCACCTTTAAAAATGCTCATGTATCGTTCAAAGGGATACATCCAATGCAAGAAAACTGGTCCCAACATTTTCACTTCCCTAGTCAAGTGGACAACAAGATGTACCATGATATCAAAGAATGAAGGAGGGAAATACGTCTCAAGCTGACATAGGGTAACAACCACTTCTCTTTGCAAATTATCGAGAGTATCAGGGTCAATAACTTTGCTGCACAGACTGTTGAAAAAGAAACAAAGTCTAGTGATTGCAAACCTTACATGCTTCGGCAATATAGATCGAATTTCCACGGGCAATATTTGTTGCATTAGAGTGTGACAATCATGAGATTTAAGACCTATCAACTTCAGATCTTTCATTGATACCAATCTACGGATGTTGGATGAGTAACCATGTGACACCTTAACATTTACCAAGCATTCACAAAAAGCTTTCTTCTCCTTTCTAGACAATGTGTAACAAGCGGGAGGTAAGTATGTTCTTTTATTACCCATTTCACGTAATTCTATTAATTCTGACCTTATTCCTATTTCACGTAGGTCCAGTCTGGATTTTATCCCATCTTTAGTCTTACCTGGTATATTTAACATAGTACCAATGATGCTATCACAAACTTTTTTCTCAACGTGCATTACATCGATACAATGCCTAACTGTCAAAGAACTCCAATAAGGAAGATCCCAAAATATTGACTTCTTCTTGAATGAAGAATTGTCACTCCGTGTGGCCATACTACATTGTGATTTCTTACCAAATTCATTGACAATGTCTTTTACTCTTTCATAAACAACATCCCCTGGTATAGGTTTAGGTGCACTCCATTCATCATTCCATCCATTGAATGCTTTGCGCTTCCTATGATACAGATGGAATTTTGAAAGAAACCTTTGATGACCAAGATATACAGTCTTGCCGCCATGTTTTAGTCTTATTGAATCAGTGTTTTCTTCACATATAGGACACGCTTTAGCTCATTTGACACTATATCCAGACAAATTCCCATATGCTGGAAAGTCATTAATAGTGTAAAACAACATAGCGTGCAAATGAAATGGACATCCATGATCTATCCATTCTATGATCAAAGAGAAAACAAGTATATATTAGGACAAGATTAGGGTATACACTTACATCCTAAGTGAGATTAGTTGTTCAAGAACAGTCCCAAACCGGGGACTATCCAAGATTTACTCCTATTATCTAGACCCATCCGGTTTTCTATTTGTTTGGCTTATTTGCAATTAGGGGTAGACACTAGTTTCTGATGGTAATTGTCCCAGCCACACTAACTGTATATTATCTAGACCCATCAGTGTTGAAGTAGACAGTGCAGGACATGAAATGAAAGTGCCTTTATTAAGCATTTCTATGGTGGTAACATTTGATAGTGTCCAATACAAAATAACGATTGGGCCTGCGGCTAGAATGTGATGTGCTACATGGAAAATATTGTCATATTAGGAGGTACAATGCAGTCGGACTCCATACAAACAATATATAATGTAGTGATTGTTCATTCTAATTTATACCAATGTACAAGTAATATAAAGAACAATGATTGTTCACTTTCTAGGCCAACAAACACATGTGATTTCATTCTTATATATAATAAATGTGTACCACCTATCCCATCCTTGAACACCTAATCTCACTAGTAAGTGTATAATGTGTATTGGGTTTTCAAAAAAAATTCGGCAGCATTTCCCCACTGTTCTCTAAGTACATATGTACTTGGAGAACAAACGGGGAAATACTACTGAAATTTTCTCGAAAACTCAATACACATTATACACTTACATCCTAAGTGAGATTAGGTGTTCAAGAACAGTCTCAAACCGGGGATGAGTAAATCTTGGACGGGTTTCTAGGCCAACAAACACAATAATAGATATGTACATGTTAGGGTTTCATCACAATTGATGTTAGGGTTTCATCAATGTTAGGGTTTAATCAAATCAAATTAGGATGCTAGAATGGACAAGTTTAAATCTTATTTCAACATGCATCAAAATTTACTGAATTAGGTCAAGCATTAGGATTAGAAGTACAAATATATGCAAGCAAAAGATTTGTTCGTATCCTAGAATTTACATAAAGCATTACATAAAGATTTGTTCATATCTTTACCAATAATAAACACGGCCGTGGCTGTGTTGGCCTACCATGGCCGTGCTGGGCAGCACGGCCGTGCTGGACAGCACGGCCGTTCAGCACGGCCGTTCTGGGAAGCACGACCGTGGTAGGCCAACACAGCACGGCCGTGCTGCCCAGCACGGCCGTGGTAGGCCAACACAGCCACGGTCGTGTTTGCTGTAGGTAAGGAGCTAGGGAGAAGGAAGAACAGAGGCTATGACTACCTGGAGGCTACGACGGGCAGCGGGAAGGCAGGCGGCACGGCAGGGAGGACGGCGACAAGCATGGAGCAGGAAGCGGCGACGACAAGGAGGACGGCGGCGGCGACGCAGAGCAGCAGCAGCGGCGTCCGGCGTCGACGGTGAGCAAGCAGCAGGCAGCGTCGACGGCGAGCGAAAAGCAACAGGTGGCGAGCAGCAGCGGGCGGGCGGGTGACGACGCAACAAGAGCAGAGAAAGGGGAACAGTTGCTTCGTGATGAAACAGAAGAAAGGGGAACAGTTGCTATTCGTGGGTCTATTAAGTTGGTAAACGGCGTCGGTTATCTAAAACAAACGATACCTAAACTCTTCGGCGTCGATTGTTCTTTAAAAACCGACGTCCAATTAGACAAATTTTGCCCTAAATAATTTGGCGGGAACCATTATCGGCGTCGGTTATCAAAGGATAACCGACACCTAAGTTGGAACTTTTCGCGCAAATTTTCATCTTATATCGGCGTCGGTTAAATGTTAAAAAACCGACGTTGTATGTGACACTCTGGGGCCAACTTTTTTTCACTCAAAAATTGGATTTCGCGGGCGATATTAGGCGTCGGTTTTCTGTTACCAAGGCGACGCTAAATACAAAGCGGTACCCGTGTCTTGACTATAGACGTTGGTTTACCTACATCACCGACATTGAATGTTATAGGTGTCGGATTTCCTAAATAACCGACGCCCAGAAAAGTCACATTGAATGTTGTTTCTGTACTAGTGTTATGACTCCAAATATTAGAAAATGGGTTAACCGCCAAAAAATCATGGACAAAATGAGGATCCTATGTTGTGGTTTCTTTTTGAGTTGGAATTTGAATGCCAAAATCTAGTTCCTACTTCTTGATGGAGAAATAAAAAAAGTTTGGTCCCAAGTGTATCAAATCTATCAAACCATATAGTCAACATAATTTTGATACTTTAAAAAGTGCTCATTAGATGTAGTTAAGTGCAAGAATATATATGATCTTACAACCCAAACGTCCATAAGACAAGTTATAACTGAACACAAGAAAGAAAATGCACTCAGTGGAAAAAATTAATCGTTATTGAAATGCAACCTATGGATGGCCATAGAGATAAAAAATGAGGTAAAGATCGTATTTTTGGTTAGGGTGGGCATATATTTAATTAGGAAGAATTTATTTAATTTGAGCTGAGCACTTTGATTTTCCAAATTCTACAAGTTCTCTAATAAATAAACCAGCTTAATAGGCCTAATTCGTTGATATATACATTATCTGGTATACACGTATTTTGGCTCCACAAATAGATTATTCAATCAAAATAAGTATTATGTATCATACTATGACGTAAATATAAATATAACTACCTTAGTAAAGATAAGATATAATTAAAATGAAATATTAATATGCATATACATTTAGTGATTGCCATTATCAGTCATCCCTTCATACAATATAAAATGATTTTATTGAGTACTTCATTCGCCTAGGTACCCTTTTGGTTGCCACTCTCTTGGTCTTTGCGACATGAAGGGCCTCCAGGGTTAGTATGTAAATGAATTTCATCATTTTCGCTGGGCACATCGACGATTGTTTCCATGTTTTGTTTTGTACTCACAAGTTCTATGCCAGTTTTGGTTGCATGATCATTATTATACTCATCTGGAATACTCGAATCACTTGGTTCTTTCGAACTATCGTCTCTGATATCATTTGAGACCACCTTTGAATCTTTTTCTTCATCTCGATCGGTCTGAAAGATCGGTTTCAAAGCAGCAAAATAAGGGAATGGTCTGTCTCTCAAGCCCCTTGCGTATCTGTTTTTCTGCAACACCCAACAAATGCTATATAAGAAATTTGACCAGTAAATTGTTAACACGCAAAAGCGATGGATATGGATGACACAGCGGAATATAAGAATAAGAAATACCTTAATCCAGTCCATGTAAAGTTCAACTTCACAAACAATACAAGATCTTTCTGAGTCCCAGCTGAACCCGAGATCTCGGAGTTATTCATCATCTTTTCAATAGCATGGAACTGCTTCTTTAATCTTCATAACCGTGAATAGATCTGGTCGATATCCATACAGTGTCCTGGTAATCTATTTTCTAGAATATTGGCCAAGGCAACACAATAACCTGCTTTAAACCCACACTTATCTTTATAATATGTATGTTCACGTAGCATGTAATTGAACCAATGCATCAACCAATGCCTTATCATCAATTTCACTCCAAAAGTGATAGTCCTACATAGAAAGTAGGTGCCAGTGTAAATAAGTCATTACAGCTCTACAAAATAAGTTGTAGAATATTAATACTAATGATTCAAGACAATTCTTTTAAGAATTATTTGAACTAAATATGTCACACTATGCTAACAAAATCTACACTCATGCCTTCCAATACCTATTATATTTTCATAGATGCAAGGAAGTGGAGGGATGGCTGCTCGGAGCGGCGGCGTAGGGGCGAACGGTGGACCCCAGCCAACCAGGGAGGACGATGACCCCAATCAAGGAGACCAACGAATGCTGAGAACGTGAGGGTTGCGACGACCTCGAAGGATTGGTCCTCTCTCTTCAAGAATCCAGTGGGAGACGTAGATACCAGACTCAATGAAATCCAAATAATCTTGGAGGAGGATACGATCATCATCCCTCAAGAGGAAGTAGATGCAAACGCTTCGCTGTGGAGGAACACAGTCACAAGATACATTGTGGGCTTTAGGCTGCACATTCCCACACTCTAGGAGTATCTTCAGCGGCTGTGGAAGCCTGATGTGATCTATGGAAGTAATGGGTAGGGCGAGCGGGAGTTTCATAATTAAATTTTAGGAGACCTCTGACATGGACACGACCCTTGAAGGTGGTCCATGGTATGTCAAAGGCAAGCATATGATCATGAAAAAGTGGGAAAAGGGTGTACCTCTGGAGTAGGAGAAATTAACCTCGGTTCCAATCTGGCTCAAAATCCTTAACCGGCCGCTAGAATTATGGAGTGAAAAAATATTGGCACGCATTGCAACCTTTCTGGGTAAACCACAATGCCTGGATAGGAAGGCAAAGGCAAGGAGCATAATAGACTATGCCAGAATCAATGTCTTGATGGAAGCTTCTTCGATGTTTCCCAAAATGGTGAAGCTTCGAATAGACAAGGGAGCTGATTACTCTGTGAAGATTGACTATGAATGGATCCCAAATAAATGCCCACACTGCGGGACCTTTGGGCATGACAAATCACTGTGCAACATACCTAAAGAAAAAGAAACTACACCCAACCAGCAACAATCCCGACCCAACAACAAAGTGTTCATCATAATATTGAAGAGATCTCTCAAATGCATCAACCAGTGCCAGCTCAAGTGGCTGCATCTCACTCTATATAGGACACAACACAATCACCTACCGCTCGACAACCTGCTAAAGAGACAAGCCAACATGCGGTAGCACAAATGACTGCAACACAACCTCATCCTCAGGAGGCATCAGGAGCAGACGACAACAGGGATAAAGATGGGTTCGAAAGACCGAAGAGAACAACAAGTCCCACACAAAAGCGAGTCACAAGGAACTCCTCAACGAGTGGTAGGAGTGACAAAGAGTCAAACAACTGGTTCCACTCTCTTGACGAGACTGGTTCCTCTTCTGTTGTGGTTGGCGGCGAGTCAACGCCTCCATTAAATGATCAATAAGCCTTCTATTACTGCTTGAAACATCTAGGGTCTTTCAAATTGGGACAAAATGGATGCCATCCGAGTAGAACTAAGAAGGGCGAAGATAGACATAGCTATACTCACTGATGTTAAGATCAGAAGAAGAAAAATCAACAAAGTAATCAGTCGATCTTGGCTAGAAGCTCATTGGATTGACAACTCACTTTCTTGCAACAAAGTTAGAATCCTAGTGCTATGGGATAATAAAGACCACAAAGTTACTCTTCTCAAACAAAATCACCAATTGATGCATTTTGCATTAGAAGTGGAGGATCAAAAGATGGAAATTACAACAATGTATTGGAGATCAATGATGCTAAAAGGGAAAGCCTATGGGACGATCTCAAAGATATTAAATCTAATGTCAAAGCACCATGGTTAGTAACATGGGATTTTACTGTTGTTCACCTTGCAGATGAACGAATAGGAAGATCAGCCCCATCATCAAAGTCAATGGCTGATTTCAATGAAGCTATCCAAGATACATACTTGATTGAGCTACCATCAAAGGGATCCTTCTTCACCTGGAACAACCAGCAATATGGAGCTAACAATACTAGATGCAAATTAGACCACACTATCTATCTTATGCATGTTTTGATAAACCATCCAAGCATATGGGTAGAGATAATGCCTTCCATTTATAGTGATCACTATGCTCAGGTGATACATTTATAAGAAGTAAAATCAAGAGTCAAATACCCCACTTGATATTTTAATGTATGGGTGTCACTCCCTGGTTTCAAAGAGACTGTTATGAGAGCTTGGAATATGAGAGTTGAAGGTACTCCAATGTTTAGACTTTGTCAAAAGGTCAAAAATACTAAGAAGCAACTTCAAACTTGGAATTGGGATAGATTTAGTGATATCACAGATTCTACCAAGAATAAGGAGAAGGAAGCACTTAGTGCATAGGATGAATCAGATAAGAAACCTGATGATGATCTACTTTGGGAAATAGCTAAATGCAAAGATGAAGCTTTGAAAGCTAGACACATTGAGGAATCCTTGATATGCCAGAAATCAAGAATCCAATGGCTTAAAGAAGGGGACAACAATACTAATTTTTTCTATGCCTCCATGAAAACAAGGAGATGTCGAAACCAAATCAAGCTTCTAGAAGTGGATGGAACTCAACTGAGAACTGAGGAAGACATCAAAGGCGCCTTCATAAAGCACTACAACTTGGTGTTCAACAAACCCAAAATGTACAACAACACTCACATGTGGTATAACCTGCCTAAGCTCTCCATCCAGCAAAAAGAAAGTATACTTGCCTTAGTCACAGATGAAGAAATCTATGAGGTTGTTAAAATAGCCAGTGATGATAAATCACCGGGTCCGGATGGAATGAATCTCATTTCTACAAATTTTCATGGGAAACTATTGGAAAAGACCTATGCAATGTCGTGAAGGATTTCTTTTTGAAGGGTAAACTGTTGAAAGAAGTAAACAATGTTGGATCCTAGATGGGTGATTAGATACTCTAGAGGGGGGGGTGAATAGAGCTGAAAGCACTTACACAAAATTCATTAAACCTTCAAAATATATGACAAGATAAGGTTGCTAAATAGGTAATTTGAGTGCAACTAAATCATGCATAGCAAGGATAAGAGAGATTGAACATGCACCAATTAGACAAGCTATTTAGAGTAGTTCCACACTTCAAACTAGAAGTGTGTCAGTCCACTTGCCTAGAGAGGTCAACCTCTAGGACTTCAAACAATTGCACTCTTATATTCATTAATAAGACATACAATACATGACCAACAAAGGACTTACCTATCCAATACAAAGAGTCTTCAACCTTACCAAGGACTTACCCACTTTGCAAGAGTCTTCGGCCTTCTCCAAGGACTTACCCACTCTTGCACAAGTCTTCGGCCTTGCAGGAATTACACACTCTTCTTGGATCTTCCGCCTTTGACTTCACCTTCACTCGGAGAAGCTTTCCACCAAGGTCTTACCTACTTGAGCTTGAGTCTTTTGCCTTCTTCAAGGGCTTACCCACTCTAGCTCCAAGTCTTCGGCCTTGATCTTCACCAAGGGATTCCTTCCCTTGTTCTTCTTCACCTCTCTTGGACAAGAGAGAGAACCTTCATCTTCATGATTGCAAATGATAGAAGGGGAGGTGGTGGAAGTGAGAGCCTCACAAGATATACAAATAGGACTAGCTCTCTTACAGATTTCCTACTCACTCTAATGGATGTAGCAAGTGATTAAGCTTAGAGAGAGAGAGGAGGCTGTAGGAAGCAATCAACTATAGAATAGGAACCTCACAAAGAGTTTGCAATGAATGCTCAACCTTGGAATGAAGCCCAAGGGGTCCTATTTATAGCTGGGGATGCCTCTTAGCCTTTGGGAACACTTGTGAATGAAAACTAGCCGTTTTGTGGCTTGCAACAGATCTATTTTCACTTGTTGCAACTCCACAACGGCTAGAAACACTTTTCTGCACTTTTCCGTACAGTGCATTCGGTTGAGTTTCTATATGTGTAACTCGACCGATCAAGTAGCAGGCAGCCCGATATTGAAATGATCGGTCGCGTTTGTTCTGAGGAAACTCGACCGACCATTCCAACTGGAACTGGCCTACTACCCAATCGGTCGAGTTCTGTGAGTGCACAACTCAACCGATGCAATCTTTAGAAAATCGACCAAGGTTGATCGGTCGAGTTTCAGGGTGGGAAACTCGACCGAACAAGTGTCTGTAATTGATTTTCAAAGTTGCATTAAAAGTGCTCTAAAATTCGATCTAAGTGTTCCTGATATTTTTCTAAGCTTAATTACAAGTCATACAATCATTACAAGTGATTTACAACATGATTCTAATGGATATACATCATATTACAAAAATGTGCACTTGTATGAGTTTGACTTGTCTTTTCTCCAATTTGAGATGCGCAAGTTAGGGCAATTGGAGTGTGTCTATACCTAATATGAAATCACTCAAGTAGAAGCATTAGACACCAATATGTGGAATGGTTAGTCATCATCAAAACACGGGTTTAGTCAATTTAGACGTGAGTCAACATTGACCTAATTGACCTTGAGTCAACAAACAAGACTTACATTGCACTAATTGCCAAAGTGAAACAACTACTAAAAATGGGAGACTGGCGTCTAATATCCTTGTGTAACTTCTCTTACAAAGTTATATCTAAAATTATGGCAAACAAAATTAAAGATATTCTCTCCACTATTATCAGCTTGAACCAGTGTGCTTTTGTAAAAGGGAGGCGCATATCTGATGCCATTCTTCTGGCAAATGAATTAATTGATGACTTCAAGAAGTCCAGTTTCAAGAACAAGATGTGTATCAAATCCGACTTGAGCAAGGCATATGATTCTATAGATAGAGATTATATTATGAACATTATGAAGGAAATGAATTCCCCCCCCATGTTGGTTGCAATGGGTGAATGAATGTCTGAACACAACCTCCTTCCAATTCCTTGTTAACAGAGCTCCAACTGATATTATTCAATCTTCAAGCGGGATTCAATAGAGAGACCCCTTATTCCCATACCTTTTTGTTTTAGGTATGCATGACCTTACTTCTATTATGAACAAAGCAGTTGATGATGGAGCAATCTCCACTATTGAGGCTGGTAATTTGACTGTCTCCCACCTCGTCTTTGCTGATGATCTACTCATATTCTTTGAGGCTAAAGATAAGAATGCAATGAGCATTTTGAAATGCATGAAAGAGTTTAGGAACCTCTCTGGTCTGGAAATGAACCTGGACAAGTGTCAATTGTTTCTAAGCAATAAGGCTCCTAAAAGCTTAAATAAGCTTCTGGGGATTAGGGAAATTGAGTTCCTAGTCAGGTACCTGGGTGTCCCACTTTTTGCAGGAAGGTTAAAAAAAAGCATGTGCACTCCTCTTACTAATAAAAAATCAAGACCAAGTTGGACTCATGGAAAATGAAACTGCTTTCCATGGCCGGGAGACTCGAGCTTATTATATCAACCCTGTTCTCATATCATCTTTTCTGGATAGGCGTGTTCCCTCTTCCAAAGGCAATGATGGAAGAGATTGAAAGACTAATGAGAAACTTCTTATGGGGAGACAAAGAAGAAAATAAACACCTTCATACTGTTTCTTGGTCTAAGATTTGCAAACCAAGAAAAGAGGCTGGCCTAGGCACTAGAAAAGTTGAAGACTAGTCAAATGTAGGTATGCTGAAACTTGTATGGGATATTGCAAACCAGAAAAATTCCTTGTGGATTCCTTAGGTGCACAATAAATATCTGAAAGATGCCTCAATCTAGATATGCAAGATGATCCAATCACAAAGTTGGATGTGAGATCCATTCTCAGATTTAGAGATCTCATGTTGCCTTTGGTCAGATATAGAATTGGAACCGGGGACTCCATTTCACTGTGGCATGACCTTGGTTAGAAGACAAGTCTCTCAATCAAAGTGTGTCAGATGTGAATTTCTTAATTCTACGCTCCAGGTTGAATGCAGTGAAGAACCTAAACACTATCATCAAGGATCGAACATGGGACATACCTTGTGTGAGAGGGACTGAGGAGCTAATGGAACTTTGCAAATACATCCCAATCTGTAAGAACAGTGACCTATGCTACTTTAAGGTACTAAAAAAATTCAGCCTCAAGGGTGCATGGAACGTGTGCAGAAGCCAGTCTCTGGAATTTACTTGGGCCAACTGGTTATGGAGTGCTAAGGTACCAAGAAAAATGTAGGTAAGCTGCTGGAAGATTCTTCAAGAAAAGATTACTACTGAAGATTATTTACAGCAGAGAGGTTTCCAGCTAGCGTCTAGATGCTGGCTCTGCTCGCACAATGTTGAAACGACAAAGCATCTACTGTCAGTTTGCATTAGTCTTATGGACACGGCCTAGAATACGAATCCCTACTATATTCAACTCTCTCGAATACCTTCTAAGTCTGAAGGGGGAGGAAAACAAAATTACAGCTATTCTTATTTGATGATGTGGGACAAAATCAGTATAGATATAAAAACCTGCACAGATAGGTTTGTTTTCTATTTTTTTTGAAGCTTTCTTCTTAAATGTATACCTGTTTATTTTGAATGGAAAGAGTAACACGTTTAATGATAAAAAAATGTATTTTCATAGATGCTATATCTATTAAGATTGCCGTTTTTCGTGGGACAAGTTATTGGAAAATATGCATGCGATCTGTGGCTACAAAGTACAGACAATAGCTCAAATTAAGATATAAGCTATGAAAGATAAAATAATAGTTAGCTTGTTGAACGACTAGAAAGAAACTAGATGTCACAATTTGTAATTTCTAGAAACAAAACTTATACTTCTTTCATCCATAAATGGCTAGCTGTATGACTCCAAACATCCTAATTTAATGCTGATATATTCATAACAGGAAACACATTCATAAAGACTAAAAATATTGCAGAACTTACTGCCCTTTTAAACCGTAATAGCAACCCTGCTATTATGGCATGATTAAATGTTATACTTAGGCCAAAAAACCTAAATGACACGTTTGTCATATTTTATTTCCTAAATGGCACGTTCTTGAACTTATTGCCCAAAATGACACATTTCCAGAGCAATGCGTCCCCTGTTGGGGCGCATTGCCCTCCCGCAAGGCAATGCGTCCCGGAAGCAGACACATTGGCCCCACAGGAGGGCAATGCGTCCCGAACTGAGACACATTGTCCTCTTGTGGGGCCTATGCGTCGCGCGCGGAGATGCCCCAACGGCTAAATTTTACCACACAGGTAATGCGTTTGGGACGGGGACGCATTTCTCTCTGGACCAACAGTTATTTTGCCATTGGGCCACGACGCGGTGCCACGTGGGGACAATGCGTCCCCAACCGGGACGCATTTCTCCCCTATAAATATTGGGAGAAATCAGTTCCCCCAAACTCACACCATTCTTCATTTCCTTACTCTTGCTCTCTACTCCCATGGCTCTGGAGTTCTTGCTCGGATTTCTACTGCTTGAAGGCGATTCCTAGCTTATTTCAGGCGAATATCAATCACTCACTCACATCACTGGAGGATAACACCTCACACTAGGCTTTTGTGGGATTTAGGGCTCTAGAGGGGGGATGAATAGAGATTCACAAATTTCTTACAAGATAGATTAGACCTTCAAATTATATCAATCAAAATCAATAGCTTAAGTGCAATTTGAAGTCCTGACTAACAAGTATAGCAAGGATGAGAGAAAATTGAAAAAGCACTTGATAAGGTCATTTAGAGTGGTTCCACTCTCCAAACTAGGAGAGAGTCAGTCCACTACTGAGAGAGGTCAACCTCTATGACTTTGTAAGTGCTTTCCTTTATATATTCACCAATAAGAGTTACTTAGAGCTGTTATCTTCTTCGCTTCTTCTACTGCTTGGAGGTGATCTTGGAGATTCTTCTTTCTCTTCTCGTATTCTTTGATTAACAAGGGAGAACTCTCCATTTGAGGTATTTTTTCTACCAAAATTTTAATTTCTAAAACTTGAACTTAACATTAGTATGCAATATTACAATCGAAATAATTGTATTGCTTCTCCTTAATTCCACATTACTGAAAAAATGATGTAGAAAATGACAATTGAAGGTTAATTAATACCTAAAAAATTATTGTTCAGAATTGCAAAATTTTTGTTCTGAAATGTTAATGTTACTAAAAAAATAGCAAAATTGTTGTTTTGAAATGTTAATGTTACTGAAAAAATAGAAAAATTGTTGTTCTGAAATGTTAATGTTATTAAAAAAATAGTAGAATTTTTGTTCTGAAATGTTAATGTTATAGAAAAAGTAGTAAAATAAATTTAATTCCAAATTCAAAACTATTGTAATATAATGTTCTAAAATATGAATTTCTCTCTGATGTTAATAAAATGTTATAGGAACATGACATCTAGTTCAAAATCACGAATTGTCAAGATGCGATATGATGGTCAATTTCTCTCTAATGGGTCTTATTCTAGTCGATCTGTTAGACCGATAAACATTTCACTTATTAATACCCTATCTAAACTAAAATCATATATCTATACAACACTTGACATCAATCCCAACCAGTTCTCTATCAAAATATCCTATCTTTTCCCTGGAGAAAATCATATGCTCGTCCAAGTTGATGATGATGATGCATATAGAACCTTGTTATCACTTTTAGTTGATGCCTATATTGATGTGTTTCTTGAAAAAACATCTATCCACCAACAACCTTGTTTCATGAGTCTATTGAATCAATTTCAATCTCAATTCCCTCACAATCATTTATGGAGTCAACCACCTCAATTCTCTCAAAGTCATTTAACTGTTGAATGGAGTTTACCACCTCAATTCAGTCTTAGCAATTTAACTACTGAATGGAGTCAACCACCTAAATTCTCTCAAAATCCTACTACTGAGAATATTGGTGTTGAGGTTGAGGAGGGAGATAATGATTGTGATCATGAAGGTGATAATGATAGTGATCACGAAGGTGATAACAATAGTGATATTGAAGTTAGTAATAACAGCGAACCACCAGAGGAGGAGTCATTGGTTGAAACCGATGATGAGCATACACATCCATTCCCTGACTCTATTGCAGCATTGAGTTTTATTCCATCCATATTTGACAACCAATGGCCCCAACATGAACACATTGATTCCAACTATGAAGCTGGGTGCTTTATTTGCATCCAAAGTTGTACCGCTTGAGACGCTCCAAAAATGGTCGGTACAAAAGAATGTCCAGTACCGTACATTACGCTCAAACAATCGTCATCTTAAGCTTGTTTGTATCCATGATCAACGATGTCCTTAGAGATTGACCGCTTTCCAGTCCGAAAGAGTAGGTGGCATGTAGAAGATAAAACATTGTAAAGCATGCCACAATTGTGAATTAACTGTTATGAATCATGATCATCACCAAGTCACAACATCTTATATTGCTCGAATGATAATGCCAATCCTAGTATCACGATTAGATACGTCGACATGAGAAATTCGTGACAAGGTGAATGCTAAACTAAGGCTCCATATATCTTACAAGAAGACATATCTAGCGAGGAGGAAGGCTGTATGTAAAATATTTGGAGACTGGGAATCATCATATTATAGTTGGTTGTCGTTCTTGATTTCTCTGACACAATATATTCCAAGAACTATATGTGCCCACCTTATTGATGATTATACCCTTCAAACTGAAGGCACTCGTAGATTCAAGCGAGTGTTTTGGGTATTTGGTCCTACTGTGAGGGGTTGGGCCTATTGCAGGACTGTTCTTTCTGTTGATGGCACATTTTTAACAGGAAAATATATTGGCATACTTATCATTACATGTGGCATAGATGATGATAATGGTCTATTTCCACTTGCTTTTGCTGTTGTCGAGAAAGAAAATAAAGACACCTGGGAGTGGTTCTTTGGTTGTCTACAAACTTGTATTCCAATCATTCCATGATGTATAGACTTGTGTATTATTTGTGATCGAATGAGTGAGATTTTTCCAGCAAAATCAAAATTTGATTGGGATCAACATCATTGTTGTCTTCGTCATCTTCAAGAGAACTTTCATAAGTAGTTCAAGTCCCAGGAGTTGAGGGAGCTTTTGTGGAAGGTGGGATCCACAACTGATACACATGAATTTGATCATCATATGACTGTTATAGAAACCATAGAACCAGCAGCGAAGGCATATTTATTAGGCCAAAATCCAGTACTTTGGTCTCTCGCATATGACAGAGGTTGTAGGTATGGGTCATTGACTAGAAATCATGTTGAAGGGTGTAATGGAGTCTTAGAAGGTGTCAGAGGTTTTCCAATACAGACGTTAATTGTTGCCACATACTATCGCTCCGTGACAATGTGGCTGGAGAGGCGTAATCTCACAAATAAACGTGCATAAGATGGACTGAAATGTCCCTTGAGGGTTCATGATAAGATTTATAATGTTCGAGAGGATGCAAAAAAACTGACAATACACATCCATGTGAACAATGATGAATGGCTTGTTGGTGACATGGATGGACATAGATTTCAAGTAATAGTGCGTCCAAATGGTGGCGGCCAATGCAGTTGTGGTTTTCCACAACAATGGCATGATCTATGTTCTCATGTTTGGGTAGCTGCAGACTCTATCAATTGGGATCTTGATGCACTTGTGAGTGCATATTATATAAATGAGGCTTATCTAAACGCATACAGAACTGAATTTCTTGGTATTCCTGACAAGAGGTATTGGCCTCAATTTGATGAAAGTAGAGGTATTTATCCCTTATTACCCCGTAGGAAACGAAGGCAAGCTGGAAGACCAAAGAAAAAGAGAAGGCCTTCAACTATGGATGTTGATCCAAATCAGTATACATATCACTATCATAAGTGTGGCAGAAGGGGCCATAATAGACACACTTGTCATAATGCAGTATGATGTCTGGTCATGTAATGTTTGCTATTTCAATTTACTCAAGGCATGTAATGTTTACAATTTTAGTTTGTTCGAGTCATGTAATGTTTGCAATTTCAATTTACTCAAGTCATGTAATGTTTGCAATTTACTAAAAGAATGAATTTATAATGGGTTTTTTATAGATGGCTCATCAAAGGACATGGACATTTCACATGTCCGTAGAGTTAATCCAAATAATAGCTACGAAGTGCCTACAGGGAAAAATGGCTCATCAAACTCTATTGGATGATGACTGGAATGATGTACCAGATTTGTTGTACAACAAGTTAGGATTTATAGTGACAAAAGAATAAGTAAAATTTCATTGGCAATTTTTAAAGAAAATGTTTCACATGTATGAAGAACTTCTTAAGCTACTTGATTAGTATTGAGATCACACGAAATAGAAAGCAATGCCAATCAATGAACAAGTTAAACACCAGTTAGTTGTATCACATCCAGAGATACATTGAGTTGTACATCAAATGTGGCCATTTTATGAACCTCTAGATGAGATATTGAATCAAATTCATTAACTAATTATTGTAATATTTCTCTTTTAGTAGTTCATGTTGTATTTTAATATTGTTTGATAGTTCATGTATTTCAATTAATTTCATCTTATCTAATGAAGAATCTTGACAAACTTATATGTTGTACAATATTTGCACTTTTCATTTAATGTAATATTTGCACTTTTCATAGATGTGGCTCCTAGACAAGAAACCTTCCGACTCTCCCAGCACCACATCATATTGGCACAATGGCCTATTACTTACCCTGATGTTTTAGAAAATATTTCCATGGCTGGTTTTAGGCTTGTTCATAGGATACCGTCTATCCACCTTGACCCCAATTTAATCACTGCATTAGTTAATCGGTGGGACAATACTAGCAATACTTTTAGACTTCCCCCATTTGAGATGACTGTAACCCTTGAGGATGTTGCAGTTCTTTTAGGCCTTAGGATTGATGGCCCACCTGTTATAGCTTCTTATCCTATAGGTGTAAATGAGGGGCAGTTTTCTTCTTGGTCTCACCTTTGTGAGCATTTTTTAGGAGATGCACTAGATGGGATGTCTAAGGGGCATATCTCCTTGATTTGGCCGCGTGAGAACTTCAAGGATATGGATCTGATCGTGGGTGATGAAGAGCAACAACTAGAACTGAGGACAAGGTACACCAGGGCATATCTCTTATACTTCTTAGGTAGTTACCTTATCCTAGATAGTATCGGGGATAGAGTGTATGTTAGGTACCTCCCTCTTGTGTCTGATTTTGCACGTTGTGGAACTCTATCTTGGGGTGCTGCAACTCTAGCTTACTTATATAGGGAGTTGTATAAGGCTACCACCCGGTCCAGGAGAACTGTCCATCTGTCAGGTTGTATCTGTCAATTGCAGCTGTGGTGTTGGGAGAGGTTGGGAATTAGACGCCCAGCTTATATGTGTATGCAATGGGGGGAGTGGCCAGAAGATGTTCCCTTGGGTTACAGGTAAAGATCTACACAATTAATTTCTATATTTGTCCAAACATTATGTAGTTTTTATCTAAATTTAGTTTGTCAATTTAATAGGTGGCCTACCTTTGCCCAAAGGAGTGACACTATTAGGGGAACAGTCCAGTTTTACGATACATCATTTGACCAGATTTTGCCCTTATAGGTATAACTTACTTACCTCTACTAATATGTTGTATGGTATATGTTTTATTTATTTGCAATTTACTCTGTTTTATATGGTACATGTTGTCTATATGAATAATAGATAAATTTGACTCCTTATACTGCTGATGTTCTCGAGAGATTTCCTTCCATTTGTAGAGAGGGTAGTGATGTTTGGTTGGCACGAGTGCCTTTGTTGTGCTACACAATAGTGGAGTGGTACTTTCCCGACAGGGTACTTGGACAGTTCATCTTTGTTCAAGTACAACCTACTCTTGAGCTGCCGCGACTTAGCTGGATAGATGGGAGGGGTCATGCGGCTAAGGATTGGCTGCTTCATTATAGACGGGAGGTGCAACTGTGGAACAACAGACGTGAGAGCTTAGTTCCCACTCCACCGGGTGATACAGTCTTCAGTCCTCAGGTTCACTATGCATGGTATCATCCCCACTACATCGTGCCCCCTCCATCTATGCCTCCGAGCACATACTACCCGCAAAGTTATCGCCAGCAAGAATTTGTAAGTATCATTATTATTTCTGTTACAAACTGTTATTATTTATCTTTGTTATTTGTAATATATGTAATTGGTCTTTATTATGTGTGCATACTTTGTTTTACAGGTGCAAACATAGGTGGCGATACGAGCGGCTTTAGAGCACGCCCCTGCACAGATCAGAGACAACATCTATAGCATCCAGGGGAGTTACTGTGACAGTCTTCCCGACTATGCTCGGCTGTGGGATGCCATACCCACTCATACCACAGCCCCTGAGGCCACTCCTACCACAACCCCTGAGTCCACTCGTACTCCTACTCCTACTCCTACTCCTACTCCTGCTCCTGTATTTACTGCTCCCGAGCTCACTCCCACTTCTCAGTTCATGGGATGGGGACATACAAGCCCATACTTTGGAGGAGCTGATTCTTATTCTTCATTCATCACCCCACCTCAATCGGCATCCTACTATGGAGTAGGTTCTTCTTCTTTTCCATACACTCCATTCCCACCACTAGTTATTCCTGAGAGCTGACCACCACCTTATGTCACATATTCACCTACTCCATTTGATTTCTCAGGATGCACCCCACCTGATGCATCCTATCCTGGTTTTCAGAGACCACTCACCCCACCTCCACCTTTTCATTTCTACCCTGATGCTCGCCATCATCCTCCTACCCAGCTGTCCCCAGTTCAGGCGTCTCCAGATGACATCAGTTCAGACGAGCCAGATGTAGAGGGAGGTGGGTGAGGACGCCGTGGGCGCGGACGACGTGCTTAATTTTTTATATATCGTACTGTGTTGTATGTATGCCTTTGTGAAGACATTTATTGTATGTGGATCTATCATATTGTGATATCATATTGGTTCATTTTGGATCTAGCATATTGTTCTGATGTGTGTTGTGTATTATTTTCTCATTATGTTGGTTCATGTTTTAATCTTGTTTTTAATTGCTATCTTATTTTTTGGATTAAGTTCTTATTATATAATCAATTAGGAACCGATTGATGTTGGTTGCAATACCACTTATATATTCCATATGCATGTTATGAGCTATTGAAATTGACAAATTTATAATAATTGGGTATATTATAGACATCCAAATACAAATGAACAAATTGTAAATGTACAAATATAATCAATATTATATACATATCAATAACCATGAAACAATATCAGTGACTGTAAAAATATTTTAAAAAAATGCAATGTGCCGTGCATGGGGACGCATTACTGCAATGCGTCCTGTATGAGGATGTATTAATGCGTCGTGCATGGGGACGCATTGCTGTAATGCGCATGAGGACGTATTGTAGCAATGCGTACAAGACACATTGTAGCAATGCGTCCCCGGCGGAGACTCATTGATGCAATGCGTCCCGGAAGCGGACGCATTGCCTCGTGGGGGCAATGCGTCCGGGGACACATTGCTCTGCAAATGTGCCATTTTGGACAATAATTTTAAGAAGGTGCCATTTAGGGAATAAAATATGGCAAACTTGCCATTTAGGTTTTTTTGGCCTTATACTTACTGGTGTCGACTTTCC